>CM056052.1:276711717-276924217 GCA_029574335.1 Rana kukunoris
GCAAAAAAATTACCGCCGGGGTAATCAAATGCCACCAAAAAGCTCTATTTGCGCGGAAAAATTATATACATTTTGAGTACAACGTGACATGACTGTGCAATTGTCTGTTAAAATAACGCAAAAAAATGGCCTGGTGATTTTCTGGAGGTCAAGTGGTTAAAGGAAAACCTTTTTAGCTGTATATTGGATCAGTGTAACCGTAAACTGACACCAATGGTCAGAACACATGCATGGCTGCAAATGTAGACATATTAGCAATGTCTTCTAATGTGCTTAGTGGTGACAGACAGCTTCTATATATTGATGTAGTGCATTGCCGGTTTACTTCTGTGTATTTAAATGAAGGGGGGAAACGCAAAAAAAAGCCCACCCTCTTCAAGTACATGCCTATATTTTCTTATAGTTCTTTTTTAAAACCAAAATTATGTTGTGTTTCTAGATTCTAAGTAATGTCTTTATTGGCACATATATATGACTGTTTGTTTCTTTTGTAGGATTTAGAGTGGTATACAATATAAATAAAGAACCTGGGCAGAGAGTCGTCAGATTAGAAGCTATGTGCACCAAATGCAGAGTACCAAGATATGTTCCAGTGGAAAAGGACCAAGTTTATAAAGTTGTTCTTCCAGCATTCCTCGCGGAGGGGGGAGATGGCTTTAGTATGTTAAAAAATGAAAGCCTGAGGCATGACAGTGGTAAGTTTTAGCACTGAATATAGCACACTCATGTAATTGAAACCTATTCATTTGCAAGTGCACTTTGGATGGGAGTGAATTCTGCTGCAAATCACAGTAATTATATACATCCAGGCCTTGTATATTTACAGTAAATTGAAAGAGTTCAGTGTGACCTTTTTGAAACCAGGACCCTTGCCTTTTCTTAAGAAAAACAGAAAACGGAAGCAATGCAATTAGAAAATGTATATGTTTATATATGTTAAAAGGCATTCTGTGCACTCATATATAAAAAAAATAAAAACACAGGAAAGAAGATTTCTGTTTATCTTCTAACATTCCATGGTCCCTGGTAACCATATGCACACCATATGAAATCCGTGCATCTTGTAACAGGTTTTTGTACGGTAATACTGCAGCATAGACCATAATACTTTTCATGCATACCATGAGGACTGTGTTGAGCAGTTTTTTGCCTACTCTTTGATGAAAATCTTTCAGTATTGCTCATTCAAGCTGCGAATTTGGGAGAATATAAAATAGTTAGATTTGGCAATGGATTTGTACCAAATTCCTTATGCTTAGTAAGGTAATTATTTATTTATTTTATATATATATATATATATATATTATATATATTTATTATATATATTTATTATTATTATTATTATTGCATATGCAATAGATGGAACTTTGGGCACCCTTTCAAAAAAAATAAAAAATACTCCCTAAGTGCTTGTTCACACCATGTCCATTGAGCTGTGTTTTTCTGCACACCGCATGCATGGTATGAACAGGGCACATGGAAAGCAGTTGTTTTCTGTGCCCTGTTGACGCTGTACATTTGCAGGAGTGTGCAGAAACGGCCCAATGAACATGGTGTGTACAAGCCCTTATCCTTGTTGTAAAGTCCTTTTGATTACAGAGCTCAATAGCTGAAGCTGAAATTTACACACAAGTGAAGTATTCAAACCAGTTAATCACCCCTTTTCTCTAGTTTGGCCAAGGTTTCAATCTGAGAATGTCTGAAAGGAAACACTAATATCTTTAAGATCAATAAAAGAAAATGACTATCCTCTTTTAATCAGTATACTACTCTAAGAATCTTCTATCATGATTCTTAAACAGAAATGCAACAGGGTTGATTTACTACAGACAATTGAGCTGTTAACTTTGCAATGGAAGTTTCCCATAGTTTAGTGATTGGGGTGACGCTGTGCTCATTTCCATCAACCAATCTTGTGCAAGCAAAGAAAATAGTTTTTTTTTTTTTTTTTTTTCCTGCACGTGATTGGGTATTCTTTCCAAAGTGAGCTTTCACCACATTCACTAAGTGAAGGGGAAAGTTCTCTTGCAAAGGGACCAGCCTATTTGTCTTTAGTAAATCGGCCCCAATGTATGTCACTATGAAACTGCAGTAAAATTAAACGGCAGGTTAAAAACACAGGTTTTGGCAGTAAAAGGAGGCCTGAGTCTTCACAACTCAGAAGAATATTCCAGTTAAGGACAGATGATTTGCAGCAAATGAGGAGACTGAAGAGGAAATGCTACTACTGACTGCTAGAGCAGTGCAAGTGCAGACATGTGGGTAGTGCATGCCAAGGGTTGCCTAGCCTAAACAGGTAGGCAGCAGAGCCAGAATCACATCTGTGAGTAAGTTGGAGGCTGAGGGACAGAGGTATCCCCCAGACTGTTTTCTTGCATTATTTATAATGAAGATTCTTATGATGGATACATTAGTGTCCACTTTGAGACAATTTTCCTGGGTTATGGAGGTTCAGGAAAACATGGTAAACACAGCATAATACACATCAATAAATTGAGCTGTATAAATACAATGACATTATGTGCCTTAAAAGGTTAAGAGGACCCTTTGTAGAGTGCCTGAAGAGCCGTAGTCCCGTAACAGACCAATGTGCCTGAGCTAAGCAAGCAGTAGTCTTGTGGTGGGGTTTTTATTTATTTTTTGCAGTTCGCAAACAAAACCTTTTATAGCTTCCTTTTTTTAGGGTTAACACAGACGGCCGTTAAGAGTCTGTCAATATACTTTCCCATTGCCCTTTAAACATGAAGGGAAAATATATCATTAAACTGGTGCCTTTTTATTTATCGGGTTTAAATTTGAACAGCAGGTGTAATTGAGGTCATCATTTAAGAGAAGATGGCTAGATGTAGATATATACACACTCACTTTGGTTGTTGTTTTTTTTCTTTTCTCCACAGGGGATCTTGATATAGCAGTTGTTGGAAGTTACATTCATAAAATGGTACGGGTTTACCCTGCTGTGGAAGAAAGGATTCTGTTTACCTCTCAAGACTCATGCCGGTCAGCAGCACATTTTACTCGTATGAACTATTCACTAGTTTACATCACAGCTCTTCTGGTGTTGCTACAACGATTATTTTAAACAATTGTGACTATTCATTATTTTTTGCTTAAAAAAAAAACAAAAAAACAATATTTAGTGAATCAGCATTGTGAAATCAAGCCATCAAATGTATTTTTATGCACTTAAAGGCACAAAATGAAATTGCTGACACAGGTCGCTTGCAAGATGTCATTGACTCAAAATTGTGGTGTGACGAGAAGTAAAGATTATAATAACTTTATGAACCTTATCATTCAGTGCATTGCTACAGTATTACAAAGCTACAACATGAAAAACTGTATCCTAAATAAAATGTAACTTCTAAATAAGCAGCTGCCTGGATAGAGGCGAACACGGGGCTCGCTGGGTGGATTGCCCATGTTATTCCAAGAACATCCTATACAGAAGACACAAAAGTATTGCAGACCAGGCAGTAATTGCAATTTTGCTTTCTGGATCAGAGAAAATAAAATATAGCTGTAATGGAGATGGGGGGTGGGGAGCAATTTGCTGTATACTGATTTTCCTTTTTTTTACCTTTTTGTGTTCATCATTGAAAGTTGTCATTAAAGTTTTTATAGTAACACAAGTCTTCAATCTATGGCCCTCCAGTTGTTCAAGAACTACGTGTTCCACCATCACGCCTGGTCATGTCTGTGAATTTCAGAGTTTTACAATGCCTCACAGTCTGTGTGGTTCTACAATCGCATCTGTTTTTTTTTTTGGTTTTATTTTTTATGAAATATCCTGCATTAAACTGGCAGTTGGTTCAATAAATTATCACACTTGGCAAAAGGGAAGTAAGTTCTGGTGTAAAATCCTATTGAATTTAACCACATCAAGTTTTATTTGTTGTGCGGATTGTTATTTTTGATGAAAATATTATTTTAGCTGCTTGAATATATGATTACCCATTTAACTTTATGTATATGGCCAGCCCAGCTGAACACCTGGTATAAGTGAACACATGTTCCTTGCTTGGCGCTACTGCAGCTCTTTACTCTTAATGTATCTGTAGCCAAAACATTTTGTAGTTTTTGAACAAAGTAGGAAAAAACATTTTTTCTTCTATTTTTTTGCAATTGTCACTGTGATAACTAAAAAGGGGTAAATCTCTCAAGCAGGGACACTGACGGCAATAAAAAAATAAAATTTGACAGGTTTTAGATTTTTATTGCTCCTCTTACAGCGATCCGAAAAAGGTACAACAATTTTGGCTATAGATGTGCTTTAAATCCACACAATCAATTAATTGGTCCCATGGTTGATAAAGTATACATGATAATTGTGAATAAATTGGTCCCATGGTTGATAAAGTATACATGATAATTGTGAATAAGTGTCTATTTTCAATCCAAGACCACCCCTTGCAAATGATGGGTTTGAATGCAGTTGGAGTAATCCATTGCTTTTTGATGTGATCCACTTCTGGGAACAGTTTCTGCCCCATCCACATGCAACATCTGTATGCATCTGTAGAAATCAAATTCTCTGTCACATGGAAAGATGCAAAAGCTAGACCTGGTCCTGGAACTAGCCTCACAGCTGCTGTTCCATGAATACTGAATATTGTCTTATTTCAGAGGGATGTGTGTCCACAATCCACAAGACTGAGGCTGGGTTCACACCTAATGCAGCTCTCAAAGATGTCTTGAGTAATACAGAGCTGCATTCATGTCTTATGTCTGCCCAGCGTTTAGCTTTATAGGAAGGCAGAAAAGCTCACTAATTGATCCTCATTAATAGCGGGGAAAGTTTTACCTTTCATTGATGCAACTGAATATTGCCCATATAGGTTGGCCCTTAATACACTTTGCTACATAACTGGATGTATACATTTATGCCTTCAAACTCTTTCGAGAAATGTGTTGATAGAGGGGGGGAAAAAGACTTGACTAGACGTGTGCTTCGTTTTTGTTTTTCAAACAAAATTTCATTTGCCGAGTTTGGTATACATACAAATCTCCAACTGGATATACTCCCGTGGCCAAAGATAAAAATGACACAAATATTAATTTTCACAAAGTCTGCTGCTTCAGTGTTTTTAGATCTTTTTGTCAAATGTTACTATGGTATACAGAAGTATATTTACAATCATTTGAAGTGTCAAAGGATTTTTTGACAATTACATTAAGTTTATGCAAAGAGTCAATATTTGCAGTGTTGACCCAAAACCTCTGCAATTTGCCCTGTCATGCTGTCAATCAATTTCTGGGCCACATACTGACTGATGTTAGCCCATTGTTGCATAATTGATGCTAGGAGATTGTTAGAATTTGTGGGGATTTTATTTGTTCACCTGCCTCTTGAGGATTGACCACAAGTTCTCAATGGGTTTAAGGTCTGGGGAGATTCCTGGCCATGGACCCAAAATGTCCATGTTTTTTTGTTCCCCAAGCTATCACTTTTGTCTTATGGTAAGGTGCTCCATCATGCTGGAAAAGGCATTGTTCCTCACCAAACAGGATGGTGGAAGAAGTTGCTTTTGGAGGATGTTTTTGTACTATTCTTTTATTCATGGCTTTGTTCTTAGGCACAATTTATGAGTGAGCCCACTCCCTTGGCTCAGAATCAACCACACATATGAATGGTCTCAAGATGCTTTACTGTTGGCATGACACAGGACTGATGGTAGCGCTTACCTTTTCTTCTCTGGACAAGGTTTTTTCAGATGCTCCAATTAATCGGAAAGGGGATTCATCAGAGAATATGATTTTACCCCTGTCCTCAGCAGTCTAATTCCTGTTCCTTTTTTCAGAATATTAGTCTGTCCCTGATGTTTTCCCTGGAGAGAATTGCCCTTCTTAAAACCAGGCCATCCTCGAAGTCTTTGCTGCCATTCCTGAGCATGCTCTGCACTGGTGGTGTCCCAATCCTGCAGCTGAATCAACTGTAGGAGATGGTCCTAGTGCTTTCTTGGGTGCCCTGAAGCCTTCACAAATGCAGTGAAAATGTTTTTTGGATTAAGTTCATATTTATGGCAAATATGGACTTTGTAATTCATCTGATCACTCTTCATAAAATATAAAGTATATGCAAATTGCCATCAAAAAACAGGCAGCAGATTTTGTGAAAAAAAGATATTTGTGTCATTCTCAAAAGTTTTTGACACAGCTGTAGTATTAAAGGTCAATTCATCCCAAAAAATATATATCAAAATTAATGGTGCATTGCTAAATGTAAAAAAAGTGCATATGTGTGTGCACTCGTATGAAAAATCACTGAGAACATAGTGAAAAGAAATGACATGAATAAAAGCAAGGGAAACGTACAGGAATTCCAGACATATAAACACCACAATGAATCGATAACAAAAAAAAGTGTAATTAAAAATATGAAGTCCAAAGTGTGTTAACACTACAGTGATGATTCAAACAGTAAATCTTAGGAAAATAGAAGAATCTTGATGTGCGCGAGTGTCAGTTTATGGCCCCCAAAGTCACTCAGTGGCTCACCACCTTATGGTAGAGAGTCCACTTGCTCTGGTAAGTGTGCCTGCTGTTCAAAAGTATAGAGTCAGATAGGCTGATGTGATGAGTGATTGGAGTCATAAACTGACAGATAAAGTCATAAAGAGTCACTCTCACACACATCAATAGTCTTCTATACTCTGTGGATTTACTGTTTTTGTATCATTACTGTGGTGTTAACACTCTTCGTACTTTTTATTGCACTTTTTTATTGAATCATAGTAGTGTTTATATCTGGAATTCCTGTGCATTTACCTTTTTTTTAATTAAATTTTTCACTAATTCCTTAATGATTTTTTTATAGAAATGTACATATAAGCAATTTTTTCACATTTAGTGCTGCACTGTTTATTTTATATACATTGAGTCAATTTGTCAGTTGAGGTGCTGGCAGCTATAGATCCTTTTATTTCAATTATATCTAAATTAACTAATGCATTTGTTTTATTCGGATGATGTCACATGATGCAGTAGTAAGTAGTTTGGGCCCATGGGAAAATTAATTACATTTTCAAATACGGTATATTAGACAATTCGGATTCTGATAACAAATAGAATGAAATTCGGATCTATTTTTTAATTTGGATTCCCATGCTGCCAATATAGTCAATTCAGCTCATTCCATTTCTTTTTGTTGATTGGACTAGCGTCTGAAAATATCTGTCCGATTTGAAAATATATCAAATATATAGCAATCTTCAGGAAAAAGAAAAAAAAATTTAATCCACCTGGACAAATGTACAAAACGAATGCCAATGATATGATAAAATCCGAAAAACCAATAGAATTAACATAACAAATCTGAAAAAAAAAATCTTCAATGAAGAGATGCAAATGAAAATTTCTGGCGTGCACATGCCTAGGTTTAATTTTTTTTTGTAGTTTTTATTAAATATAATCACCAATAATTCTATGCCAGTTTTAAGGTATTGCACATGAGTTCCTACGGCTATTGAGTTTACCTGAATGGAGATTCACCATTTAGAAACTAAAATATGGTTTTCTGTGTATCTATTCTCTGTGCCATTTATACAATTGCCATCAAACTGTCTAATAGAAGGACAAAAAGAAAAATTTTCGCACATTTTTTACATGGTGTTTTTACAGCTTTGGATCTTTACTGCTGCTCTTCCTCATGTTGTATATACCTCATATTTTTATTTTTTTTGTACCAAAAGAATATTATCTGGATTAAAGATGCCTTGGTGTGTGTCATTTTTGATTTGTAAATTCTTCGCATTAAGCATATTTTTCAGGACTGGTGAATGGTATTGTAGTAAACATATGCTCCACAGCTATTGCTGCACATATTTCATAAAATACAGTAATTGAACACATTATTACAGGGTGACAAACCACAAAAAAATTGGCACTTTCACAACTGGCATATGAAGCTTCAGTTGTATAAATATTCTGTCATGTTGGAAAATGTTGTTTGAAAATTTTAACATGGAATTTGCTGTTTGTTCGAAAAGAGTTTGTAAGTACCTAGGGCAAGATATTTGAACAGAAACAATGTTCTGAATAACCGTTCCAGTTAGCCTGTATGATTCTTAATATTGGAGGCTGGACAGATAGATACTTGATTTGCTGCTGTATAAGTGTAGCCATCCTGTCCTAAACAGGGGCTACTGTCTAAATTTTGTCCTGTTAAGGTGGTAAATTACTTGGGTCATTTAGTGTACTTGTTCATTTTGGATTTCCCCTAAATTCAGTGAAGATGTGGTTTCTCCCTTCTGCTTATATTAGTATAAGAGGCTACAGTAAAACCATTGTTAATTTTGGCAGCAAATTTTCATTTAGTCTTAGTTTCAGGACTGAAATGGCGTTTTAGTACCATTTTAGTCTTCTGCAATTGTTTTAGTCAACTAAATCTCCAGTACATTTTAGTTGACATGTGGAGTTCAGTTGTAAAAAATACAATCGTGCAATAGCCAAGCATAGTCATTGCTCAGCAGTTCAAAATAATAAGTCCACCAGTGTTCATAACTATGGAATTAAACATGGGATCCACCATTCCGCAAGTGAATTCCACCACTGTGCAAATATAGATGTCTCCTTACCAGATACTAATGACCCCCCCATCACAGAGGGCTTTAGTCTCTCTATCCAGGAACCGGACCATATATCTGACATCGGATCCCCTCGCACCCGTCATCTCCACATCAATCAACATGTGGGTAGTATAAACATAGAGGCTCCATATAGTGTAAGATCTTTAATAAACAGACTCTCTTATCCAGCGCTTTTTTCCCCCCGGGTGGTTCTTCTGGTCCCTGGCTCTGCCATCTTGACTGTCTCACAGGGAGCTCCTCACTATATATGGGCGCTATGCTCTTTCTGGGTGGTCCTGCAGTCTACTGGGATGTGTGATGTGTCTTGGGAGGGGGGTCAAACTCACCAGCTATAAAGATCTCTTGGCAGATCATAACCACTTGTGGCTAATTACCCCAGCCCTGGGTCTCTTAATGGATTACTGCAGACCATCCCAAACCCACCGGATTTCAAGCGCAGAGGGCTTGGAAGTGTCTGCAGTATTCCATTAAGAGACCAAGGGGTGGGGTATTTAGCCACAAGTGGTTACGATCTCCTGACAAGAGATCTTTATAGCCTGTGAGTTTGACCCCCCTCTGAATCCTCCTATGACACACATCCCAGGAGACTGCGAGACCACTCAGAGCGTGCCATCCATATACAGTGAGGAGCTCCTTGTGAAATGGTCAAGATGGCAGAACCAGGGACCAGAAGACCATAAAAGAACCCCCCCCCCCGGGTGAAGACAGCGGTGGAGATGAGTCTGTTGATTAAAGATCTTGTAAGGTAGGGTTGTCTCGATACCAGTATCGGGACCGATACAGAGTATTTGCGGGAGTACTTGTACTCCCGCAAATACCCCCGATACCTAAATTGAATACTTCCCCCGCCGCCGCATGGGTTAAACAGCGTGCGGGAACATCGCAGCTTTCATTTGAATAGCTGTAGTGTTCCCGCTGCGTATAGACACTCCCCCTTGCTCGGGATTGGATGGGTGATCGTGATCTGTCCAATCCCGAGCAAGGGGGAGTGTCTATACGCGCGGGCAAAACAGCTATTCAAATGAATGCTGTGATGTTCTCCGTGCGGCTGCATATGTGGGGGAAATGGCTGCATATGTGGGGGACATGGCTGGGGGGAAATTGCTGCATATGTGAGGGACATGGCTGCATATGTGTGGGACATGGCTGCATTTGGGGACACATTTAAAAAAAAGTATCGGTATTCGGTATCGGCGACTACTTGAAAAAAATGTATCTGTACTTGTACTCTGGTCCTAAAAAAGTGGTATCGGGACAACCCTAATTTTGCACTATATGGAGCCTCTGTTTTTTGATACTACCCACACATTGATTGGATCCGCTCGTACCCGTTATCCCCATTCCAATGTCAGGTATATGGTCCGGTTCCTGGATAGAGACTAAAGCCATTACAAACACTTTTTGACCCTCTGTGATGGGGGGTCATTAGTATCTGGTAAGGAGACATCTATATTTGCACAGTGGTGGAATTTACTTGCAGAATGGTGGATGAATCCCATGTTGAATTCCAAAGTTTGAACACTAGTGGACTTTTTATTTTGAACTGCTGAGCAATGACTATGCTGGGCAATAGCGCGATTCAATATTTTACTGGCTTTGGCCAATTATGGCTCTCCGTTTTTTGCGCGCTGTGATTGGCCAAGCATGCGGGTCATAGTGCATGCTTGGCCAATCATCAGCGCGCAATGCAGCAGTGAATTATAGGCCGTGACACGTCACTCGAATTTGGCGCGAATGACCCGTTTTTTTTGTTCGAATTTCGACGAACGTACAAACAGACGATGTTCGAGTCGAACGCGGAGCTCATCCCTACTCTGGATAATGGGTGTGGCCAGGGCCGGTGCTAGCTCAAGGCAACTTGGGGACTTGCCTTACAGCGCTAGCGCTGCCCAGGGCAGAAAATTGACCAGGACAGTCACCCTCACTCTTCATGTCAGAGCTGTAGTAGGCATGTCAGTCTGTGAATTCGGCTGTCCCATTCTCCCCTCCGATCCACACTGCTGTTTCACAGAATCGCTGGAGGAAGCCAAGGATACAAAGCCGTGGGGGAAACTGCAATGTGCTGTCAGCCTGGGATGCTGTGGCCAATCAGGGCGTTCTGGAGGCTTAACCACACCTCCATCATCAGAGGCTGACAGTTCACATGAGTTTCCCGCCCTCTGTTTCCTCCAGTGATTCAATGATAACAGCAGCGTGGATCAGAGGGGAGAATGGGACAGCCTACTTCACAGACACTGATATATATATACAGCTCTAACATGAAGAGTGAGTGGATTGTATTTAAATATTTATTTTATTAAAAACTTCCACACCAGCAGCTGCCCGTCACCGCTCTCTCCCTTATGTTTGTACTCTATTTTCCCCCTCCTCTGCATTTTCACCCCCTCCTCCTCCTCCTCTGTATTTTCACCCCCCCCCCCTTTGTATCGTCAATATGCACCTTCGCCTGAGTTGGCAAAAATCTTAGCATCGGCGGCCCTGGGTGTGTCCATCGCCATGCCTCTGTCAACCCTACCACTTATCCCCAAGCAGAAAGATCATCATTAAACAGTTTTGTTACTAGGGGGCCTATCTAAATCTGGGGATAGTATGGCATTAAAATCACCCATTAACAATGGGTTTTCTGGGGAGTAAATGGCAATTTTCTCTAATATTGTACACAACATTGTCTGAGGGAAGGGGGCAGTATGTAGATCTAACTATGACATATCTGCAATTCGACAATGTTCGTACCGAAATAATTTCCCCTAGGGTCAATATGCACATAATCCACCACACTGGGGATGGTTTTGTTGACCAAAATTGAGACCCCTCTAGCGAATGTTGAGTCTGTTGCATGATATTCTTGTTTGACCCAAGGGGGTCAATTCACAAATCTTTATTTTCTGATTGCGGGTGTTATTTTAATGATTTTGCACGTTATTGAAGCTAGTTCAATTCACTAAACGATTTAACGCTTTGAAAAATCATCAAATAACATTTCACTACACAGAACCGATATTTTAAGGTGTGGATCCTTATTTAAAGCTTTGATTCTTAATTTTAAAGAAACAAATCGTTATTTTAAAGAGTCGAATCGTTAAATATGTACAGAAGTGCAATTCACAAAGATTTTTTTGACAGTTATCGATCGTTAATTTAACACCTCCCTCAGGGTGTCGTTATGACATTTCCCAGGCGATATTTTGTTGTTAGAGGAAGCTTTTGGTGATTTTTGTAGTGTAGTGAAGATTTTAGTAGTGTTGGGCAAGATGGAACCATGCTCTATTTGAACTTAAAATTATCCAGAGGCGAAGAAGAACACGTTGGAATGTTGTTCAGATTTATAAACGTGTATTCTGTTCACGTACTATTTTGGATGACTTTTCTGAAACCCAGGTGATACCTAAAATTCCGATTATCATCTCCCATGATTTATTCTCTGTATGAGGAAATACACATGGCTTTAGAAAAACACACACTAGATAGAAGTTTTGCACATCACATGCTTAATCTCCATGTGTATTGCTTGTGTGTCTCTCTGCATCTGCTCTTTTCCACATGCAGCTGTTCTCCACCCCTTCTGCCCCCAGAATGCATCTCTCCAGCATTATTTAACGATCTTAGACGTTATTATTACGATTTGGGACGGTAAAATAACTCTTGAGTAGTTAGCATAACAATTGGATATAGTGTCAGTTGAAAACCATAACGACGATGTTGAATAACGAGTATAGCTTTCGTGAATACCACGTTTGCTAGCGTTAAATAAGGAGTGCTAATTTAACAACTGAAGAAAACCAATAACATTTCCCTTTGTGAATTGACCCCAAGGTCTCTTTAAACCTGAGCTTTTGCTACCCATGAGGTAGTTTTCTTGAAGAAGTAGTAAGTGGGGTTTGTAATGTTTTAGATATTGAAAAAGTAGGGCCCTTTTTTATATTTTGAGTTATGGCATCTTTAGACTTTATATATCCACGGCCTTAAGTGCATTGGTGTAAAATATGGATTAATAATACAAGGGTGGAAAGACTGTGTCAACTCATGTGCAGCAATGAAGGTACTGGTCAGTACCACAGAATTGGATGGATGTACAGGAACAAACAATACAGTTAACTTTGCACAACAGCACAAACCCTGCCTTTGCCAGCTCCTCTCCCATGCAGACTAGGAGATCAGACGGTAAGGTCTATACCCAAAAACTGCAAAATATACCACTGTGTGCAAAAAAGCCATGTGGTGAGAAATAAAAAACAAAAATTGGGAAGACGTGGTATAAAAACGTTTAACTTCCTGATTCAAAGAAGATTCAAAGAAGAAGAAGATTCCTGATTCAAAGAAGAAAAAAAAGGAAATATCAACCCTCAAAAACACGGGAAAGAATAAATAGTAATGTGTTTTTTTTCATTTTTTTTAAGGAGGGCTCCAGCCATTGCATATTGGTCCAATGCAGGAGAGGAATGTTGGTTCAGTCTGGACAGGATGGAAAAAGGATATGTGTTCCAGGATAGTTCCTAGACTGACCAACTTAGAGTGGAATATGCTTGTCCTTGCTAGATCGATCAGCAAATCTGGAACAAAGACTGGAATCATCCGTTAACCCCTTCATCCAGTAGATTGCAGAAAGGCTTATGCCAGGGTATCTAGCCACTGTGGTGCATTCAATGAGGATTCAAAGAATTTAATCGAGCCATGATGTTGCATACGTAAATTGCTAGGAAAAAGCATGCTGTCGTTTAATCCTTTTTCGCGGAGCCGTTTTCTGTCATCCACAAAAGAACGTCTATGCTTCTGTAAATCACGAGAGTGGTGTTTTCATACTGAAGCTGGGGGCGTTTCCTGGCTTCTGCTGGTATGGGATCTATGTTGCTATATTTGAGGAAGTGGACAAGAACTGGTCTAGGCCTGGTTCCCGTGGTCTGGGGCCCGTTGGGACCCTGTTCCCCCCCCCCCCACGATGTAGGTGGCTGAAACTTGCATCAGGCTTAGGATATCTTTAAAAATTTATTCTGAAAAACTGGTGGAATGTGCACCCTCAGAGCCCTCACGGAGCCCCACCACCTGCACATTTAGACAGAGCCTATTTTCGTCATCCTCTGACCAGGCCGACAGGATTTTTTTTTTTTTTTGGGCCGCTGCAGGTCAGACATCATGCTGTATTGTGGCAGTGGTGTCTTCCTCTACTGATATGTGGGATTCAGCAATAGACAGGCAGCCTCTGATTTTGTCTAAATCCTCCCGGATCACATTCTATGTTCACTGCATCTTTGTGGCCCATCAGCGTGGACTTACTGGCTTCAAATATGGCCAGGATAGCAGAGGTGGAGGTGTCATTTGGTGGCTGTGATGTGGCAGCAGCTTGTTGTGGAGACTCCTCACATGTAGGATCCATGTCTAGCAGCAGCCGAAAATCCATCTGGGTTGCCGCTATCTGACTGACTCCCGGAGCTTGCGGCAAGATGGCCGCCACACAGTTTCCTGCTTGAGAGCTCTGCTGCTGTGGAGGCGACTGTTTCTTGCTTGTTTCCGTTTAGATAGCAAAGAAGGACAGGGGGGAGATTCCAACCTTGCTGAAGGGGTTTGTGGTGTAAAATGGAGTCCCTTCACAGAGAATTAGACAGGATTATGTGGTATTGGGTCGGGAGCTCTCACCAATGCGTATAATTCAGGGCCGGTTCACACTGGTGCGATTGAATGTGATTCTCACCACACTGCAATGAAAATCACATGCGATCTCTGTGCAATGCGATTTTAGCCATAAAGATTATATGGCTGAATTTGCATGAAACTCGCACAGGACCCTTTTTCTTTATCGTACATCACGGGACACAGAGCGCATAGCCATTACATATGGGTTATATGGGTACCTTCAGGTGTGGACACTGGTGTAATCAACTTCACAGGAAGTTCCTCCCTATATAACCCCCTCCCACTGAGAGTGCTTTAGTTTTTTCGCCAGTGTCTTAGGTGTTGGTCACGTCTAGCTGTCCCTCGGAGGTCTCGGGACCCAGGATAGCTAGCCGGATCCGTCCGAAGTGCTTCAAAGCCAAGGTGTACGGTACCCGGGCCCTGCCTGCGTGGGGTGTTGCCTATAATGCCTCTCCTTGGAGGGCTGGATTCTGGGCTCCAGTGCCTTGGTCTCTTACAGGACTAAACGCTACTGATGCCAGGATGCTATATAGGTCCAGGGGTGTGGGTTCCTTAAACACAGGACCCCGGTCCCTGAAGGTCCGAGACAATACCCACGGAGATGGGGGAAGATTGGGCCTCTTGCAATTTGCAATACCCTGCGGCGTGGAGCAGGTAAGAGGGAACCTGCGGGACTTGGTTCGACAGTAGGTATCCCCCTGGGGGTTCTGGGTTGGCTAACAGTATGCTTGTGCATCAGCCACTATCTCCACTATGTCTGTGTGGGCAGGATGGGATACTAATGTTTACCCAGATAACATGTAGATATATGTATACTTGTGTAAGATATATATTTGCTACTCACCCCAGGTCTGCCTGTTAGCATTGATACTGCAACCCCACATGTTTTAAAAGAGGAAATTGCTGGTAAAAACTCCTGTTTCTTAGGAAGCCCATGGGGACAGCTTCCTCTCTGTGTGTGCACTACAATAAGATTAGTGCTTACCTGGTGTCTGTTGGTGCTGCCTAGCGCTGGTCCATGTTGTTCCTCTGCTCTGCTTCCTCCATGTGGTTTCAGCGTGGGGGGGGTGCGCGCGCGTGCGTGCGCGCGCGTGCACGCCGCCTTTTATAGCGTCGGCGTGCGTCGGGGGGGCGGGCCAGCAGCGTCAGGGTCTGTTTAAAGAGAAAACTTTTTCTCTGGCTGGTCTTTCCCTCCTGGAGGCAGAGGAAGAAAGGATACAGAGTGTGCAGCTGGGTCTTTTGGCCACACAGGGACACCTAGTGGCGGTTTGGTGGATCTTCAGGTCTAGGACTTAGGTCCACTATTGACCAGAAAAAAAAAAAAAAAAAAAAAAGGAAGTTTTTTTGCTTAAAGGGACTCAGCCTTAGATCCAGCAGTATCTGAGTTTACCTTGGACTCCGGCTAACGGGCATTGGTGTGTCAATACTCACAGGTTTCCTCAGTATTGCCACCTCCCAGGCGGGTAAAAAAAAAAAAAAAAAAAAATTTTTTGGAAAAAAAAAATAGTTTTTTTCATTTTCCTCATACCTGTCCTCATATTGGTTACTCCTAGCTGCAACAGTCAGGTGTTGGCTATAGGGGTGACTCAAGGTTGTACAATGGCTCCAAAGGGATCTGGACCAGCCAAGGCTGCTAAAGGTGCCAAGAAGCAAAAGGGGTCTCCATCGGGGTCAGAGGATTTGGGCCAGGCTTCAACGGCCCCACCCTCGCCAGTTAGAACACCGAGTGGCATAGTACAAGAACCATTGGGGGTGCTGGGGGCAGAGGCGGCCCCCGATCCACCCATTCCCGTTTTCGTGACGGAAGAAATGCTAGCAGCCACCATGAGTGGGCTAGAGAAAAAGTTAACTGCGTTGTTTGCCCGTCCTTGGCCAAGTAGCAAGCGGGCTAGATCCCCCTCACCCAGTGTGGGGTTTTCAGATGCGGAGGTCTCCTCTTCAGAGGAACGGGACCCACAAGGGGATCAGGCAGACCCAAGTCCCGACGGTTCAGACAGGGAAGATTCCACTATAGATGAATATTTCTCGGCCTCTCAAGCGGAGAGCCTGTGGATCCAGTCTTTGACAGATATGGTTCGCACTGCCTTTAAACTTCCAGTGCCAGAACTAGTAGCCCCGGAGGTATCCTCATTGGGTTCTTTAAAGGCTCCATTAACTTGTGCGTCTTTTCCAATGCACCCCCTTCTGCGGAACGTGATTTACCAGGATTGGGCTCGACCTGATAGAATCTTTGTCCCTCCTAAAAGATTCTCTATTCTCTACCCTATGGAAGAGGAATATTTAAAGAAATGGGCACTCCCCACAGTGGACGCGGCCATTTCCTGCGTGAATAAATCCCTGACCTGTCCGGTTGAAAATGTCCAGATGTTCAAGGATCCGGTCGACAAGAAATTCGAGACCCTACTGAAAGCCGCTTTCACCTCAGTAGGTGCCATGGTTCAGCCAGCAGTAGCAACCATTGGTGTTTGTCAGGCCTTAAAGGATCAGGCAAAACATATATTAAAGGACATGCCGGCTCAACATACTCATGAATTAGCAGAATTCCCTAGGGCTCTCTGCTTTGCAGTAGATGCTATTAAGGACTCCATCCAACAGGCATCCCGTTCATCTCTACTGATGGCTCACATGCGTCGTCTTTTGTGGCTAAAGAACTGGTCAGCAGAAGCACCCTGCAAAAAGCTTTTAGCAGGGTTTCCCTTTCATGGGGGAAGACTATTCGGGGAAGACCTAGATAAATATATCCACACCATATCAAGTGGAAAAAGTACTTCCTTACCGGTCAAGAAAAGACCGCGTGGGCCCACGTTTAAACGACAGGCCATTGTAGGCTCAGCCCCTTCGACTTCTCGTCAGTATCGACGGCCTCCCGGGCGTCCAGCGGTTAATAGCCGCCCACAGGGTCAAGCCGCGGCAAACAAGAGACCCTGGTCTCGCAAGCCGGCTAAACCAGTCATCAAATCAGATTCATGAAGGGGCGCCCCCACACTCTCGGGTGGGGGGAAGACTTCGGTTTTTCTCCGAAGTCTGGAAGGCCAGAATTTCCGACTCGTGGGTTCGGTCCGTGGTAGCCACGGGATACAAACTAGAGTTTCGAGAAATCCCCACTCCTCATTTTCAGGGGTCAAGTCTTCCAAGCGACCCATTAAGAAGGGCCTCTCTCGTAAAGGCGTTGGATCGCCTATTGCTCCAAGGAGTAATTGTAGAAGTACCAACCCAAGAATGGGGTCGGGGATTCTACTCCAACCTTTTTGTTGTACCAAAACCCAATGGCGACGTCAGGCCTATATTAGACCTCAAACGCCTAAATCGCTTTCTAAAGATTCAGACCTTTCGTATGGACTCCATACGTTCAGTGACAGCCAGCCTGCATCAGGGCGACTTTCTAGCATCTATAGACATAAAGGATGCATATCTGCATGTGCCGATTTTCCCAGCACACCACAAGTTTCTTCGTTTTACGATAAATCAAAGTCATTTCCAGTTCGTAGCCCTCCCTTTCGGGTTGGCAACAGCTCCGCGGGTATTCACAAAGGTGTTAGCCCCGGTGCTAGCCGTCCTAAGGACAGAAGGCATCTTGGTCCTGGCGTACCTGGACGATCTCCTGGTTATCGACAGATCAGCTTCCAACCTCAACCATGCAGTAGTCCGCACAGTGCGGCATCTAGAAGAATTCGGGTGGATTGTGGACCAAGAAAAATCAAGGTTACAACCCACAAGGCAGTTGGAATATCTAGGCTTTCGGTTAGATACAGAATGCCAGAGGGTATTTTTACCTCAAGGGAAGATCAGGTCGTTGATTCAAACGATTCAAATAGTCTTAGGCAAGAAGCCGACTATTCGCCTATGCATGCGACTGCTGGGAAAGATGGTGGCCGCCTTCGAAGCAGCGCCCTATGCCCAGATCCATACCAGAGTTCTTCAGGCAGCTATTCTCTCTGCTTGGAACAAGTCCATACAGGCATTAGACCGTCCATTAGTTCTTTCCCCAGGGGTCAAACGCAGCCTGTACTGGTGGCTGATCCCTCAAAAATTGTCAAAAGGGAAAACCTTTTGCCCCATCACGTGGGAAATAGTAACCACAGATGCCAGCCTAACAGGTTGGGGGGCAATCTTAGGAAAACGGACCCAGCAGGGACAGTGGTCAGAGGCAGAAAGTCTGCTTCCCATCAATGTCCTAGAGATCAGAGCTGCTCGGTTGGCTCTGGTCGCCTGGACTCTCCCCCTGCAGGGTCTGCCAGTAAGGATACAGTCCGACAATGCCACGGCGGTGGCATATATAAACCACCAGGGGGGCACAAGGAGCCTAGCGGCTCAAAGGGAAGTAAACCTGATTTTTTCATGGGCCGAAGCCCATGTACCCTGCATCTCAGCAGTGTTCATCCCAGGGATAGACAATTCTCAAGCAGATTTTTTGAGTCGTCAACAGTTACTCCCGGGAGAGTGGTCTCTTCACCCCCAGGTATTCCAAGAGATTTGCCAAAGATTCGGAGTTCCCGATGTGGACATCATGGCAACAAGATTCAACAAGAAATTGGACAAATTCGTATCCCGAGCCAGGGACCCCTCGGCCTACGGGACCGATGCGTTGGTTTGCCCCTGGCACCAGTTTTCTCTCCTGTATGCGTTCCCTCCACTACAGATGATTCCCCGCCTTCTACGAAGGATCAGGGTGGAGCGCAGGCCGGTGATCCTGGTGGCCCCAGCCTGGCCCAGGAGGGCTTGGTACGCACTCATCGTGAGGATGTCAGTAGGGGCACCGTGGCCACTCCCCCTGCGCCCAGATCTGCTGTCTCAGGGCCCGATTTACCACCCTGCTTCACAGCGGCTAAATTTGATGGCTTGGCGGCTGAATCCCTAATTCTTAAGGGCAGAGGCCTCTCAGCCCAAGTCATATCTACGTTAATTCAGGCTAGAAAGCCAGTCTCTAGAAATATCTATTACAGAGTCTGGAGGACCTATGTGGAGTGGTGCGAGTCTCAAGGAGGGCATCCTCGCAAATTTTTTATTGACAGGATCTTGCGATTCCTCCAGGTTGGCGTTGACAAGGGGTTGGCTCTTAGTACTCTAAAGGGGCAGGTGTCTGCCTTATCGATATGGTTTCAAAGGCCTTTGGCCACGCATTCGCTTGTGAAAACCTTCTTGCAGGGGGTCTTGCATGTAAATCCCCCTATTAGAGCTCCCCTCTGCCCCTGGAATTTAAATCTGGTCTTGTCAGCTTTACAAAAGCAGCCGTTTGAACCTCTGACAGAAATCCCTCTTGTGCTGCTAACCCGAAAGCTGGTTTTCTTGGTGGCTATGGCTTCGGCCAGAAGGGTCTCCGAGCTGGCAGCCTTGTCTTGCAGGGAACCGTACCTGATTCTGCATAAGGACAGAGTGGTTCTGCGGCCTCAGCCTTCTTTCCTTCCTAAGGTCATATCCAGTTTTCACTTGAATCAGGACCTAGTCCTACCATCTTTCTTTCCTACTCCCCAGTCCAGAGAGGAAAGACTGCTTCATACTTTGGACGTGGTCCGAGCCATGAGGGTTTATCTCAAGGCTACAGAAAAGATTCGGAAAACAGATGTGCTTTTCGTTCTCCCGGATGGCCCCAAGAAGGGTCAGCCGGCTGCCAAGTCTTCCTTGGCTAGGTGGATTAAGCAGCTGATTTTTCAGGCCTATGGTCTGAAGCGCGTTCCACCTCCCTTATCAGTTAAAGCCCATTCTACGAGGGCCATGAGTGCCTCTTGGGCGGCACACCATCAGATCTCTATGGCAAAGGTTTGCAAAGCGGCAACCTGGTCTTCCGTACATACGTTTACTAAATTTTATAAGTTGGACGTCGCAAAGGCTACGGACGCAGCATTTGGGCAGGCGGTCCTACGGGCAGCAGTATAGAATCCTCTGGCCCGGTTCACGCCCCCTTTTTTTCTGTTGGTGGAGCTATTTTTACCTCCTGATATATTTTCTGTTTGGCTATTTTTTGGCCTTACGGTCTCCCTCCCTTCATGGAGCATTGCTTTGGGACATCCCATATGTAATGGCTATGCGCTCTGTGTCCCGTGATGTACGATAAAGAAAAAAGGATTTTTAATAACAGCTTACCTGTAAAATCCTTTTCTTGAAGTACATCACGGGACACAGAGCTCCCACCCCTCTTTTGGGGAACATTGTGTAACCTCGGAGAAATTGCTTGCTACAAAACTAAAGCACTCTCAGTGGGAGGGGGTTATATAGGGAGGAACTTCCTGTGAAGTTGATTACACCAGTGTCCACACCTGAAGGTACCCATATAACCCATATGTAATGGCTATGCGCTCTGTGTCCCGTGATGTACTTCAAGAAAAGGATTTTACAGGTAAGCTGTTATTAAAAATCCTTTTTTTTTTGTCCGCAGCAGAATCTGATCACATGGGCGATCCGATTCCTGTCTGAGTTTGCAGATCACACTGTGATATGCAAACTGATTTGAGGGTTGTCATTAACTTTTAACTGACACTCCCAGCAGTTTGCATAGGGAAGTGTGAATTGCCGCCAGAAAACATGCGATGCGGGAACCCGCAGTGGATTTGCAGGGTTCCTGCATCACAGCAGTGTTAATCGGCCCTAACAATGTATTGACACCCCCAGTGGTTTGCAGAGGGCAGTGTGAACTAATTGCGGAAGAGATGCAATGCAGGAACTGGCGGTGTAATCACACTGGTTCCCGCATCGCACATAAGTGAACCTAGGCTAAAGGGAGCAATAGGTGCACTTACTACTAACATCCCAATATTTACTGGGCCCAGGTTGTCACCCAGACTAGTGAACTGGGAACCTCTGTACATATTCTGTGTTTGAGGATTCTTTCTATGACCCCTGCAACTAGTAGATGTTATCAGAAGCCTCCAATTGCAGAATGTCCTTTTAGGGTGTTGAAATACTACTACTGACACATCTGTTATTGCAACTGACCGATGACTTATGACAGGGGTCCTCAAACTATGGCCCTCCAGGTGTTCAGGAACTACAATTCCCATCATGCCTAGTTATGTCTGTGAATGTCAGAGTTTTACAATGCTTCATGGGAAGTGTAGTTCTGCAACAGCTGGAGGGCCATAGTTTGAGGATCCCTGACTTATGAGCATTTATTATTGCGACTGACTACTCCCGTGAGGGTAATTCATACTGCCGCTGAGTTAGGGGAATTTATTCTACCCAGTAATCACTTCTGCAGGGAATTGATTATTCCCCTAACCACTAATGAACATCTTTATTTATACATGTCCACCGATACCTGCTGCTATCCTATCTGCCAAATCTAGGCAGACCCTATTGTTCTATCCATTCGGCGGATCAGTTGGGATCAGGTGAAAACGGACAGGCGGTCCGTTTTCATACGATCTCCCCTCAGAGGAAAGCGGGACTCTGACAGGTCTGTTTCAGCACAGTGAGCAGAGTGGACCTGTCATGCGCCTGCTCAGCGGTTCGCCCCCGCTGATTCAAAACATTCGCTGGGCAGGATTGCCTGTGTAAAAGATTCATTTTCTCGAATCTTTCCTCATACCTGAGATTCTTCATGCCTCTTATCAGTTTGTTTGCTCTGATATCCCCTGATATCCTTTTTGTAAATTGGTGCCCAAAATGGGGGGAAAAAAAACAGTAACACAAAGTAATATGCAAACAAATACGTAAAGAAACTTGTATCCCTTGCACCATCCAGTAGGGGGACACCAATATGTTCCAAAGGAGATTTTCAATACCTTTTAAAGAATACAGTCAAACCCCCTTGTCTCATGCCTTACTATATTTCTAAATTCTTAGCTGACAAAATAACAAATGTCGATTCTTTCCTTATACAGTATATGTGTGCCAATTTTGTTACCTAAAAGGGAATGCATTGCTGAAAAAAAAACAAAAAACAACACATCAGTTAACACGAATAGTGTTCAAACTACTACTAAGGTTATATATGCTGGAATTGGAGATGGTTTACCAAGTCTGAGTTAAAAAAATAGAACAGTGGTGTAAAGCACCTAATGGAAACCTTGAGCAAAAACAAAGAAACTGGGTTAGAGATGCTTTTTAAGATGTGTAATGGTAATTCAAATGTAATATGTATGAAGCATGACAAATACAGATTAGACTGCCATCACAGGGATGCTAGCTATCCCCAGTGGTATGAGTACATATTTTAAAATAACTATGCAAGTTTTTTTTTATAGTTTAGCAATGTGTTTTCCTACAATTGCAAATAAATGATCTGGAGATCACAAGATGCATCCCAGCATTTTATTGTGATACTAGGGGAAAAAAATTGGCTCCCCATCTAAGGACCGTTAATGAACCTTGATTACTAAACTCTGCCAAAAAAAAAAGTTTTCTGTAGTTTAATAGGATTGATGTGTCATTACCAACACTTGATTAGATCATAATAATGAGTCCAACACAAAAAGCTTAGGAGGAATAAATTGCTTTAAGGAGAATGTACAATTACATGGTAGAACAAAGTTTTTAATTGTACTCGGTGACGTCCTTTCATATCAGATATAATCTTACTGACAGGTTCAGTGATTTCAGTACACTCCTCTAATACTGAATATGGGTTGGATCATAGGATTCATTTAGATTTGAAGCAAGGACAAAAGAGGTATGTGTTTATTGCTGGCCAGTTTACAAAAAAATGCAAAATAAACACAAGCATACAAATATATGTTATCCTCTTGTGATCTCTGTGAAACATAGGCTAGAATTAAATAGGAGATTTGTTTTATTAAGAGGATTATTTAGTGTACAGTTGAGCCATTCTCTCTGTCCCATAACTATGTACTATTATGATGTGATTTTCTATGATTTTTTTTTTTTTTTGTTCAGGCGATCTATTGGATATACTAAAAATCATGCATTGTACACTATAAAGAGTACTACTAAAGTGGACCTGAACTAATAAAAGAAAAAAAAATGCTATTCTATACAGATCATGGAGAAACATTTATCATGCTCAAGCAGTACCCTGAAAGATTTCACTTTGTCTTAAACGCAACATTATTGAGCCTCATTACTCTGTACTGTCAGTATGAGATCATGTCATCAGGGGATCTTACAGTATGTGTGATTCCTTATTAATGACCTTTTATGGACCTAAAGCCCCCTTTCCACAAGGGTGGGCCAGTCAGATCTATTTATCTTTTTTATTTTTTTAGGTTTGCTTTAAAGAGTACCGGTAACTACTTTTGCAGAGAAAAAAAATATTCTTCTGGGTGATCAATGTACATTGCAAGGATTTTAACAAACTGTTGCAGATTTCTAGATGTTTCTTCTCTAAAGAAAAAGCTTTTTCACTTTGTGTCTGATGAGAAAAGTTGCGGTGTCTGCATCCCTTTAGAAGTGATTAGGAGTATCTAACCAAAAATCATATTTTTGTTGCAGAGGATGCCTAAAACGTGTATCTCAGCGCAGAGTTCTTAACCGAAGCAGAAAATTTAGGGGTAGATTCACATACACTTAATATTGCGCTGCGTAATCGAAAGACTCTACGCTGCCATATTTTACCATTGTTTGAGTAGCGGCGTTTACGAACATTCCTATTCCCGGACGACTTACGTAAAAAATAATAAAAGACGTCGGAAAACGTAGAAATTCGATGCGGGAACGACGGCCATACTTAAAGGGGTGGCTCCCCTAAAAATAAACTTTTAACATTGCCTGTGTCTTCTTAATAATAATTAGAATCGGCTGGTAGTTTTTTTTTTAACCACCCGTACATACCATTTTCGGCATGTACTCTCACCGCCGCTTCCGGGTCTGGCAGCCGGGGACAGGCATCCGATCGACGCATACAGCGCGTCACGAGATGCCGAAAGAAGCCGAACGTTGGTGCGGCTCTATACGGCGCATGCGCACCAACGTTCGGCTTCTTTCGGCATCCCATGACGCGCTGTATGCGTCGATCGGATGCCTGTCAATGAAGCAGGCCCTCCCATCCCCGGCCGCCAGACCCGGAAGCGGCGGTGAGCGTACATGCCGAAAATGGTATGTACGGGTGGTTAAAAAAAAAAATACCAGCCGATTCTAATTATTATTAAGAAGACACAGGCAATGTTAAAAGTTTATTTTTAGGGGAACCTCCCCTTTAACATGGGCTGTCTGATATTAGAGCAGCAAAAAGCTGGTATAGTGTTACGCAAATAAAAGATGACTAAAGGTGCCGTAAGAGATTGCGATTGAAGATCGTAATTTCGGGGATCGCCGGCAAAAGCTCATTTGCATACCCCGACGCGGAAAACGACGGGAAGTCCACCCAGTGGCCGCAATTTTATTGCAGCGTAGATCTCAAGGCGTACAAACACGTAATCCAGTCGAATTGAAGCCCGCAGCCGTCTATTCATGGTTTGAGGTTTTTCGACTAGCTAGAAAACGCGCGTAATTTGAAATTACTCCAGTCTAACACCAGTTAGACAGGCGTAATGACTCTCTGAATCTGGCCCTTAATCTTTAGGGAAATTATGAATAGTAGGCATTAAATTACAAAATGGTGTGTGTAGCTATTGTATATGCTATATTTTTTTATTTGCTATATTTTTCCACACAAAATTGGAGTTGCGCTTTACATTGTGAAATGCATTACAAAACTATTGTTTCCTTATCAGTAAAGCTTCATACACACGATCAGATTTTCATTGGACAAAACCGTGGATTTTTGTCCGAAGGGCGTTGGCTGTGAACTTGTTCTGCATACAGACGGCAGAACTTTTTCAGCCAGCATACACAAAACTACGTTGTTTTTCAGCTCTTTAGCGCCACCCTTTGGACACATTTTGCTAATGTTGTCTGATAGTTAGTGTTGGTTCTAAGCATGCGTGTTTGTACTTTGGATTTTAGTTCGAAGGACTTGTGTACACACAATCGGATAATCCAATGGAACACATTTGTTGTCGGACAATTTGAGAGCATGCTATCCAACATTTGTTGTCGGAAATTCTGACAACAATTGTCCGATGGAGCATACAGATAGTCAGATTATCCAAACAAAACACGTCTATTACACAATTGGTGTCGGAATATCCAATCGTGTGTACGGGCCTTAAGAGTGACTTTTGTTGGAACTGTGCCTGTTTTTAGACAAGAAGTGTGGCTAAGTTGATATTGTTTGCTCTAGGATACAATACCAAAGCAGGCCTGTATGTAAGCAGTTCCCAAATTTTTATATAAATTCCACCTCCCCTCCGAGAACTAAGGAGGCCATTATTGATGGCATGCTTCTGAAATTATTAAACACAAAAAGACATCACTCCTAAGTTCCCTTTTCTCTCTCTTGGAAAAAATAGCAGATCTTACTCACTCAGTCTTGCATGCATACAAATATCTCAAGCCTTAGAAGTATTTTACCCTGTAACCCCAAAATTGTATGTAAAAGAGCTCCCACTCTGAAGGATATATTGGTGAGTGGTTTCATATAGGGGAAAAAATCCCCATAAAAAATTTTTGGAGAGAGGAAAGGGGCTTTAGAAGATGCTAAAGGTGCTTTGCCTGTATGCACGATCATAAGAAACATTCAAAAATTCAAGTCAATCAAATATAAGTGGGAGGGAATATAAAAGGACAGAGTTTGTGATCTGCAAAATTGCCAATGTCATTTATTTATTAGTACCAACATCTTAAATGTAAATGCATGTTTAGGGTGTTGTTTCCAACAGTACATTGGACACACTATAGCAGTATTCATGTATTGGCAATAGCCGTACCACCGCATTTGAAGGTACTTAGCCTACATGGCACAAGAGATTGCCAGAGACCGCATACATGGCACAAGAGATTGTCAGAGACCGCATACATGGCACATGGGATTGTCAGAGGCAGCATACATGACACATGGGATTGTCAGAGACTACACACGGCACAAGAAATTTTCAGAGACCGCACACATGGCAGAAGAGATTGTCAGAGACCATACACATGGCAGAAGAGATTGTCAGAGACCACATACATGGCAGAAGAGATTGTCAGAGACCACATACATGGCACATGGGATTGTCAGAGACCGCACACATACGCCCAGGTGGGAGAATTTTTTTTCCCGCTTACTCAGTGAGACTTGCCTCCATGGTTGAAGGGAGAAGTAGAGAGGTGGCGGGATGGGGCGGGTTACTGTGTCTTTGAGTGTGTTACACAGTTTCTCATTTCCCTGCAGCTGGCAGAGGAGGAGGAGGCGGCCTGTAGTAGGCAGGGCGGCCCGGGATTCTAGTAAGCAAAGGCGAGCAGCGCAGGCAAAGTTAACAACGGCTGGCTGGGGCTGTGCTGCACTGGGTTTGGTACAGGTGCAAGGACGGCCATCCACCGGCACCTGCATAAGCTCTTCTTGGGGGACCCTCTCTCCAGGCACCCTCAGGTGGCCACTTTGGTTACCTTATGCTGGCGCCTACCCTGATGGGGATACAGAGACATTAGTTCTCCATTAAGTCTGCTCTGTCCTTGTGATTGACAGTAGGCCAATTTCATAGCCAATAGCAGAATGTCTATTGTGTATAGATCTGCACACTGCCTACTGACAATCAAAAGAGAGTAGAGCAGATGGGGAAAAGCCTCAGCGTCTGCACTGCTGTGTAACAAGTATGCAACTGTTTGTGGGAGCATGACTCAAACTCGTGTACCTGAAACAACAGGTACACAAATCAGTCGCCCTCAGCAACAATTGTGAAAGGGCACAATGGAATTCTAAAGAGTGTCAGATACTGAAGAAATAGAACATTTTCCAGAGATTTACAAAATAATTTTTTCTTTTTATATTGCCTTGAAATATGTTCTAAAGGTAATGAATCAGGATGATAATAAAGCAAATGGCATATTTAGCCCTTGCATCTCTTGCATAACAGTGGCACTAAGCAACATTTAATTGTATCTGTTTCATGAATTATTTTTTAAAGAGGACCTTCAGTCATTTTTGTAACTTTCCATCTTTTAAATCTTCTGCCCTTTTTTTTTCTTTGTATAGTAAAACTTTTTTTCTGCCAGTAAATACTGTACCTTATACAGCCCACTTCCTGTTTCTTATCTGGTAAAACAAATAGAATTATGACATCATGCACAGCTCTCTTTCTCCTGAGAGTTTGCCGGGAAGGGAGGGTGGCGATTCACAAGAGGGTCAATGAGAGCTGTAGAGCGCTAGGTGTGTCTCTATAAATACAGGAAGTGAACAGATAGCAGCTTCAGCTGCCCATAGTTAAAGTCGCAGCAGCCAGACTCAGTGGAGGGAGATTTCAGCAGCATATTTGGCAAGTACAGAATCACAGTATATATAAAATAATATACAAAGTGATTGGAGGGAAGCTTCATAATGACAAGGATGTTTTTATGAAGTTTATGCGAGCAGGATGCAGTTCCTCTTTAATGAAGTTGCAGAATTAGGATATATGAGGACATGCATTTTTAAATGCATTCAGTTATTCTTTTAACACTGAAGGCGGCCAAAATGATTTCAGTTTTGTATGTTTTGTTTCATGCTTCATTGTTAAGAAACCAAGACTCTTGGCAAGTTTGCAAGTTTTCTGGGTCTGGCAAAGCTCAGTGTGATCAAATATAGTTCATAGAAGTATCAAGGCAGGGACTAATTACAACAAAAATATGTAAAGGCCAAACCACCCTCTGGAAAAGTGAAGTACCAGCATGAAAAATAAATATAACTGCAGGGCATAGGAAAGGAAAACAAACATTCACAATATTATATATTGTATACAATATTGTACATACAGTAAACTGTCAGAAACTGTCTAAAATAATCCTTACCAGGTATTGGTATAGGCTCGTAAATACAGTATCACACAAAAGTGAGTACTCCCCTCACATTTTTGTAACTATTTTATTATATCTTTTGCTCTTCTTCAGTATGTCACAGTACATGTGGCATTCATGGTTCCCTCATTGAACTGTAGCTCCCCAGTGCCGGAAGCACTCATGCAGCCCCAGACTGTGACACTCCCACCACCATACTTGACTGTAGGCAAGACACACTTGTCTTTGTACTCCTCACCTGGTTGCCACCCCACACACTTAACACCAAATAAGTTTATCTTAGTCTCATCAGACCACAGGACATGGTCCCAGTAATCCATATCCTTAGTCTGCTTGTCTTTAGCAAACGGTTTTCAGCCTTTCTTGTGCATCATCTTTAGAAGAGGCTTCCTTCTGGGATGACAGCCATGGAGACCAGCAGTGTGCTGCGTATGTTCTGAGCACTGACAGGCTGATCCCCCATCCCTTTAACCTTTGTAGCAATGCTGGCAGCACTCGTACATCTATTTCCCAAACACAACCTCTGATAATGACACTGAGCACATACATTCAACTTCTTTGGTCGACCATGGCAAGGCATGTTCTGAGTGGAACCTGTCCTGTTAAACCGCTGTATGGTCTTGGCCACTGTGCTGCAACTCAGTTTCAGGGTCTTGGCAATCTTCGTATTTCCTAGGACACCTTTATGTAGAGCAACAATTCCTTTTGTTCAGATGCTCGGAGAGTTCTTTGCCATGAGGTGCCATGTTGAACTTCCAGTGACCAATATGAGAGAGTGAGAGCGATAACACCAAATTTCACACACCTGCTTCCATTCACACCTGAGACCTAGTAACACTAACAGTCACATGACACCAGGGAGGGAAAATGGTTAATTGGGCCCAATTTTGGCATTTTTACTTAGGGATGTGCTCAATTTTGTTGCCAGTGGTTTAGATATTAATGGCTGTGTGTTGAGTTATTTTGAGGGGACAGCAAATTGACACTGTTATACAAGCTGTACACTCACTACTTTACATTGTAGCAAAGTGCCATTTCTTCAGTGTTGTCACATGAAAAGACATAAAATATCCTAGAAGGCCCTAGAAGGTTGAGAACCACTTCAGTAAGGTGTAGTAACAGAGTGGTAGTATATCTTGTGCTTACTGCAGCAAAATATGCCTATATATTGTTTGAATAGAAGTGCAGTGAAGTGTTCCCAAAGTAAAGCTGTATGTGCAGTGTCCCAGTAAACAACCAAGGAAAGACTTGCAAAGGTGGGCGATTGCCCTCTCACAAACAACCAGGCCGATCAAGTGCCTTTCAGATAGCGACTCCCAAATAGACGTCCTGGCTGCGGACACGCTTGTGATGATGACCCAAATCCGGAACACGAAGCATGGATTACTGTATGGTTAAGGTGGTGCTGGTCAGATGTCTGATGAATAGCAGGCATCGCTGGACCCTTTCTCAGTTGGGCAGTAATGTTGTACTCAGCACAGGGAGATCCATCACCCAAGAGGCCCGGGAAGAAGAGAGCCTGGCCCTTCCCGGCAAACTCCCTAATGGTAGCAAAGATCCCTGGGATAAGTAGTCTGGGAGTATAGCCATGCAAGGGAATAGCCATATCTGGTGGAACTACCAATCCTACAATTCCTTTGGTTGGGCTCACAGATATGTCATCAGTCCAGTAACACTGAGCACTAGAGGGATATATGAGATATAGATAGGGCAGGGAATAGCTGTTCGCTACGATTGTAGTCCATATAGCTACGCGAATAGACATTATTGGCATGCATGCTTGTATACAGTGAGAGAAAACAGTATTTGATCCCCTGCTGATTTTGGAGGTTTGCCCACTGACAAATGATCAGTCTATAATTTTAATAGTAGGTTTAACAGTGAGAGACAGAATAACAAAAAAATCCAGGAAAAAGCATTTCAAAAACGTTATAAATTGATTTGCATTTTAATGAGTGAAATAAGTATTTGACCCCTTTGCAAAACATGACTTAGTCCTTGGTGGCAAAACTGTTGTTGTCAATCACCGAGGTCAGACATTTCTTGTAGTTGGCCACAAGGTTTGCCCACATCTCAAGAGGGATTTTGTCCCACTCCTCTTTGCAGATCCTCTCAAAGTCATTAAAGGGGTTGTAAAGACAAAAATATTTTCCTCTTAAATTAAAGTCTGACAGTAGCTGATAAAGTAAAAAGTAATGTTTTGCAATATAACTAGTTTGATACCTGTTGAAATCGAGCTGTTTTATTCACCTTCGTCACTCCTGAATCATTATTCTCACTGACTTCCTGGTTTGCAGTGCGCATTCATTCTTGCTACATCACCGCCTAATGGGAACTACAGTTCCCATTAGGCTTAGCCTCCATGTCTGTGAGGGATAAGAGCAATTTAACGCAGGGCTGTAATCATAGGGAGGGGGTGAGCACATTCTGCTTTCCACCATGCAAAAGGGCTCAGATGCTCGTGGAAAGCAAGAAGAGGAGAGACAGGAAATGGCATTATCAAACCTGGATTACTGTATTTTGGAGGTCAAAAGGAAAAACGAGGTAAGTGATATTTAAATGCTCTAGCTTACAGCAAGCAATTGATCTAATAAAAAACAAACCTTTAATGTTCCTTCAAGGCTTTGAGGCTGACGTTTGGTAACTCGAACTTTCAGTTCCCTTCACATATTTTATATGGAATTAAGGTCTAGAGACACAGGCTAGGCCACACCTGGACCTCTAGGCTGGAACTTTTTAGTCAGTGTGTAATGATAAGGTAGTCAGTTTGTAGTGTGTAATGATAAGGTAGTCAGTGTGTATTGTGTAATAAGGTAGTCAGTGTGCAGTGTGTAATGATAAGGTAGTCAGTGTGTAATAAGGTAGTCAGTGAGTAGTGATAAGGTAGTCAGTGTGCAGTGTGTAATTATAAAGGTAGTCACTGTGTAATAAGACAGTCAGTGTGTGATGATTAGGTAGTCAGTGTGCAGTGATAGGGCAGTCCGTGTGTAGTGTGTAATAAGGTAGTCAGTGTGTAGTGATAAGGTAGTCAGTGTGTAATGATAAGGTAGTCAGTGTGCAATGATAGGGCAGTCCGTGTGCAGTTTGTAGTGATAGGGCAATCCGTGTGCAGTGTGTAATGGTAAGGTAGTCAGTGTGCAGTGATAGGTAGTCAGTGTGTAAATGTGTAGTAATAGAGTAGTCAGTGTGTGATGTGTAGTGATAGGGTAGTTAGTGTGTTGATCCAGCTATATGGGGGGAAAGGAGGCTGGTGTTTTTTCAGATGTGTGTTGGACCAGCTAAAAGGGGAGGTTAGAGGTTGGTACTTTTTTTTTCCAAGCATGTGTTGGGCCAGCTATAGGAAAAGGTTGGAGGCTGGTACTTTTTTTCTAGATGTGTGTTGAACTGGCTATAGGGGAGGCTGGAGGCCAGTTTTTTTCAGATGTGTGTTGGATCAGCTAAAAGGGGAGGTTAGAGAGACTGGTAATTTTTTTTGCAGATGTGTTTTGAACCAGCTATAGGGGGAAGTTGGAGGACGGTACTTTTTTTAGGCTTGTGTTGGACTGGCTATAAAGGGGAGGTTGGAGGCCAGGATTTTTTTTTCTTTTTGCCATTTGTGCAAACCAGCAATAATATTTTGACTGAAATATTATATTACTCTCACAATACATGGTAAAAATAATCCTTTCAAGTGCTAATGACTCTCCAAACTTTATTAACACCATCCATTGTATCACTATGAGCACCCAAGACTTAGATATAGATTATGCAAGGTGTCTCTGCGATCAAGTACAAGCCATAATGTAGATCCATACCGCCGATGCCGCCGCCTAGTTAATCAGCGCAGGGAACATTACAGCTTTCATTTGAATAGCTGTGTGTTCCCCGCCGCGCCACATATATACACTCCCCCTTGCTCTGGCACTTTGATAGACAGATCACCCATCCAATCGTGGGGGGGGGTGATATCAGATAGGGGGCATTTGCGGAAGTACTACCGCAAATGCTCAGTATCGGTCCCGATACTGATTTTAGGTATCGGGACAGGCAAAAGTTTATTTTTTTCCTGAAGCTTTCTAGATTGCCTAGGTGTAGGACAAAAGAAACTGGGAGAGAGAGTATTTCCTTGGGACCGGGCTTTGCTGGGTATAACAATGATCCCATTGTGTAAAATCTCTAGCAATGACTCATCCGCAAACAAAAGCAAAAGGTACCTGTTCACTGTGTCCCTAATTTGGTAAAACTCCAGACTAAAGCGGGTAACCAAAGCTGGTTTGTTATTATATTTTCATTGGAGTAATCAGTGATTAGTAATAGATCCTCCCTCTTCTTGTTTTTCGTAATGGTGTGTGCACGTTCCAGCATTCATTTTGGATAACCACGCTGTCTAAACCTATAGTAGAGTGCAGTAGCCTCTAAAAAATCAAGATCCTCACTGCAAATTCGACGTAAGCGGACAAACTGTCCCACTGGGATCCCTTTGACTGTGTGTTTAGGATGATTGGACTGTGCCAAAAGAAGGCTATTACCAGCCATGGGTTTCTTATATAGGCGTGTAATTACATGATCCTGAGATGCCACCATAAGCACATCCAAAAAACAAATCTCCCTATGTTCCATCTGTCCTGTAAACAACAAATTACTGGTGTTAGAGTTTAGATATGTCAAAAAAGATCTCAAATCACCCACTCTCTTGTCACAAATTAACAGGAGGTCATCTATGTAGCGAAAGAATGTGTGTATGTAAGGTCTGAAAGGGTTTAATCTCCATTAATGTGGGACCATTCCCACCAACAGGTTGGTGAGAGAGGGCGAAAATGTTGCCCCCCATCGCAGCCCCACACTGCTGGAGATAAAAGAAAAACTCCATCAAAAATAAAGTAGTTTCACATTATAGTATACTTTTTCATCTTTTATACCCAAATTTGATAGACATGTATACATGTGTGCTTTGTTCATTGACATTTGATCCGTGATCTGTGGATTGTGATCTGTCAGGGTAGGTGAGTGTTTCACCCCTCCTAGCTTCTGATTGGTCTCACTTATGGACTTTTGGCAACCAATAAACATACACACCTGTGTGTAATTTAGTGATGAGTAAGCATGTTTGTGTGAAGCGCGTCCACTGAGCACCTTTTGGATCGTTGTGTGTCATGCGCCTATGATTTTATGGATCTTCAATAAAATTCATTGATTTTAAATTCCTGTATGTGCCACCACCTTTCTTTGTTTCACTTGGATTTCTCTGGCTCACTTGAATTTCTCTGGCTGCAGACCAGGCAGGCACCCAGATTCAATCAGCAGTATACGAGATCCTGTAGGTGGCTTGTGAAAGATGTGTACCAAGGTATCTTTTCTATTAGCCAAGTTATTAGCTTACCCACCCAGTCCATCAGGCCATGCTCTTCGAATGGTGGAAAAACTGGGAGTAACAGTTCCGCGAAAAGCCCCGCCGACCATCCTCCAGACCCGCCGATCACAAACGAGCAACAGGGTGGAATGAATGAATTAATGTACAGTGGGGAGTGTTCCAGACGCATGACATGCACCCTGATTACACTCCAAAGACTGCCCAATGAAGCTTTTTAGCAGCAATCCCCACATTGCAACAGTCAAGCTTCTAATGAACAACTCAGTGACCGGCGTCCGGACGCTCTTAAAGGACTATTTTTTTTTCAGGTCCAGCTTTGAGGGGGCGATGCACTGAAGTTCCCCGATGGGAGCGTGCGCGGGGAACGAGGAAAGGGGCGGCAGTCAAAAGACGGTGTCCCAGAGAATTAGAGCCACCCTGCGGCCGTACATAGTCGTTCGGCCGTCGGGAAGTGGTTAAGTTTAAGGTACAAAGATTAGCTTTACAAAATAACCAGCCAACCAATAAAGAGAAAATGTAGATTGATAGCCCGAAACACAATTTTACACTAATACTAACTTTACTCTTTAAAATTCGTTTTAATAAGTTTAAAGTGAAAATATTTACAAAGTAATATACACAGAAACATCAAATATACTAAGAATTTACATATCACACAAAAAAAAGGTGATTTGAAGTGAAGTAACCAAAACTTTGTTTTAGATGGCCCATTACAGATGTGCATTCTTGTGTGATTTCAAGGGCCTATTTCCTCGATGGCAGTGATGAGACATGGTGATGTCACCTGCATATCTGGGAATGGTTGGAGGCTGGAGCCAAGTTAAGTACTTTTTAAATTTGTTTTTGTAATAGCTTTTTTGTTAAAAGCCTCTGTGGGCGATCTGATATTGGAGGCCTTCAGTAAAGCCGACCTATTTCATGGAAGGAATGCTTAAAAAAAAGAAAGTGTTGGCTGATGTTTGACTTTAAATGTATTTTTCTCCCAAAAAACTGAAGAGGTAAATACGACAATATTGTAACTGAGCTACAGACAGAGCAAACCAATGTAAGAGCACATTCCTGCAGTTCAATTTCAGTTTTCTTTATCACATCCAAGCCGGTGTTGAAGAAATCTCTTTCTGAGGCTGAAAAACAAGCAAAAGAAAATACATTTATTGCGGTTTTTGCACCAATGTCACAATTATTTATAGGTTGTAGAAAAATAGCCCATACACTGAAAAACATAATTGGTCAATCTACCCAAATCTGATGTTTCAGACTTTAATAGTTAATGAAATGTTAAAACTATCCAACAGTTTCTAAAATCTTTTGATTTGAGGCCTCTAGTGGTCGATTTCCAGGCCTGCACTCCTGAAGCTTCCATTAGGACATTCTATTTAACTGCTGGAATATTATGATAGTGAGACTAACACCAGAGTGGCAAAACTTAAATGTGGACAGGAACATTTAATCCTGCAAGGTGGGTAGGAACATAAGCAAGGAGATCTCACCATTGGGACTCACAAGACCAAAGGCAGCAGGTGACTCAGCCCACTATATTCTACCTATACCTGAAATATCACTTGGACGTTTAATTCCCGTGTTAGATAACAGTACAAATACTTATCCAACAGTTCAGAAAAATGATGTGCAGTAATCAACAGCAACCAATCACTGACCAGTTTAACAGTTTAATGATGTCACAAAATAGAATTGTTTTGCTATGGATTTCTACACATTACTGCTCTTTGCACACTTTGAATTAGCAAAGCACTGACTGCTATAATGGTATTTGGTCTTTAATGTTAATATAGAAAAGCACAAACCGATAATGGTACAGGAGATCATAAATATAGGACTATGTGACTTCAATGCCCAGTTTTTTTTTAAATCAGAACAACGTTTATTGAGCATGAAAAAAACATACAGTGAAGCATATAAAGTGCAACGTGCACTACATCTACGGCTGTAGAGTGCTAATGTGTATATAGGCATAACAAAGGAAGACAATACATGTACATATTGATTACAGTTCAGGAGAGTGCAATGCCCAGTTTTAAGGTAGCAAGTACACGCTAAGACTCTCTCGTGAAAGATAGAATTGAATTGTCGCACTAGCAGAAGGTATATCAACCTTAGGATTTTTTGGATTTCAATGATTGCACCTACTTAGTGAAACTCCCTTCCCACTGTCCACAAGGCTACTTAACTAATCATTTACCCTCATGCTTTATCCAGACTTGAGGTTAGCACACGGTAAAACCAGTCCAAGTTCCTTAAAACCAGACCCTCTTGGCTGAAACATAACCACCCCCAATAAAGAGTTCCTGGTACTCTGGACTGGGGAGTGAGCACTGGAATAAAGCCCCAGGTTTATAAAAGCTACAAATATTAAAAGGGAAGGAGCTAGACTGATCAGATGGTTATGACTTGGTAATTACACAGAAAAGAACCAGATGGCAGAAAATACATTTCTTCATAGTACATCACGGGACACAGAGCCTAGTAATTAGCAAGTGGGTTATATTCCACCTTCAGGTGCTGGACACTGGTGTAATCAATTAGACAGGAAGTTTCCTATCTATATAACCCCTCCCATACTGGGAGCACATCCGTTTTTTCACCAGTGTCTAAGCTGTTGGTCACAAGTGAAAATGTGCTCTGAGGAGCTCCACTGGAGAAATCAATGCTTGATTTAACCGCTTGCCGACCGCCCACCGTAGTTTTACGGCGGCAGGTCGGCTCGGCTGCACAAAATCAAGTAATATAACGTGATTTTGCATTGTGCCCCCTGCTCGCCCCTGGTGCTGATGCGAGTGCCCGGTGGGCGCGATCACCGCCGGGCACCCCGCGATTGCTCGTGACAGGGGGAGAAATGACTGATCGTATGTCCATACAATGTATGAACAGCAATCTGTCATTTCCCCTAGTCATCTGCCCCTACTCAAGATGGCCATGGCTAGGAATGCGAGGGGGTGTTTTCTCAAAGTGATTTATCAACAAAATAAAGCATGGAGACATGGATGAATGAGTGAGAATGTATTGAATATTAAAAATTATGAATGAATTAAATAACATTTTTGATTTGTGGTGTTCGGATGACGTGTAGTTCCATTTTACTAGATATGTCAAAAAAAATATTTACTTTAAGTTCACTTTCCAGCCTAAAATCGGGTGGAGCATGTAGCATGTTTCCAAAGGTAAACTTATCATTGGAGTAAATCATTTAAAAAATCAATAAAAAAATCAATGATTACCTCTATGCAACTCTGAATACAGCAATATAATACATGATAAAATATTCCTGAACAAAATAATAGAATACATGATGATGAAATATACCAGATGGAAGCTACCGGTATCTAGGAGTGGCTGTAGTAATTAAGACGTGCCATGACAACTGGTGGATTACAGCAATGCAACTATGTTAGGCATGATTCACAAATAGGAGTGTAGTATTAAATACGTAAATTTCATCAAGCCAATACATGCACCAAATGAAGGCGCCTCCAGTATATCAGATAAAAGTCACTGCTTAGCCAATTTGTTTTATCTCAAATTTTACTCCTTCTCTACTCCCAGCTTCTCCTTTAATCTCAGCGTCTTCCTTAATCTGCATCAATGAAAAAAGCTTGCTTATGCATGAAACCACTTTCATTTCAATTTAACTAGAAAATGCAATGACTGCGCAAAACTAAAAAGTGTGTAGACACAAAGGTTCAGAAAAGAACTACGGTATACCCTAACCGTTCTACAGGCTCCACCTCACACATTTCTTGTGGTCAGTCCATTATATCACAAACATAATGATATAAGACAAGTATGTTACAGCAAAACTTAGTGCTTAGGATTAGTTTAGTCACTAGGTGGCAAAGGCTAATTATAATACGGGCCATGCACAATATAATTTTAAATCAATATCAACCACTGCCAGCTGTAATCCCCAAAATGTCTTCTTTTATAGTTTGCCCTCCTTTAGTGACGCAAGGTCTGTGCTTCGCCTCTGTCAACAACTACTGATATCCTCTCCCTGTTGTATCCTACCTTCAAATCGTATACGTTTTTTAAAACAGAGTTTGCATTTATATATGTAAACTGAGACATCTTTCATCACTACAGATGAAGGTTCTGCTTCATAGGTATAGTACTTTAGTCATCTTTTTCACAACACGAGTCTAGGGGTCGGTCAGTCAACCTACTTAAGACAATGCATAGCCTTTGAGGCAGGCTTCTTAATTTGCCAAGGAGGGGGGGTTAAAAAAACTGCAGGAATATACAAAGTGGTCAAACTACAAATTTCTACAATTATTACAGTAACAAAACATATGAAAGAATGCATAATGTTCTTGTATATAATGCTGCAGTGGGGATTAATTGGAATTACCAGTAGATTTTGTGTGAAATCATAAGGTATTAAAAGAAAACAAAAACACTTGGTCTATGTCAGGGATCCTCAAACTACAGCCCTCCAGCTGTTGCGGAACTACACATCCCATGAGGCATTGTAAAACTCTGATGTTCACAGACATGACGATGGGAATTGTAGTTCCTGAACTGGAGGGCCATAGTTTGACGATCCATGGTCTATGTAAACCTATAATCTATTTTCAGTATGTCTAGCATCCTCTCTATACAGTTTTCTTATGCAAAATTTATTTTTGTACACACAGTAAAATCCTTTTCTTGGAATTCAGTGAAAGACACGGGAAACCTAAAATCTTGGAATTATACTGCTGCCTACAGAAGAATTGGACACTAGAACAACTTTCCTGAATCCAATACTAAATGCTGGAGCCATCGACCACGGGCAGACTGATTCCACACATCAACCAGTTTGGTTTGTCCAGAGACCTCACTAACAATGACAGACTATTGTGCTGCAAATATCTAGAGTGGACTTGGGCAAAGTGAACTACCTTGAAGGAGCCTATCTGGAACCCCAAGACCCTCATGCAGCATCAGAGGGTCAAACAACTTCTGGATGGGGAACATGGCTTTGAGACATTAGAGAGTGAAGTATATTCTGGAGAAATAACGCTTTAGCCTGGAAATGTCCAAGACCAGCCTGGTTACTTTAGGCCAGTGTTTTTCAACTCCAGTCCTCAAGGCACACCAACAGGTCAGGTTTTCAGGCTTTCCATTATTTTGCACAGGTGATTTGATCAGTTTCACTGCCTTAGTAATCACCACAGCCATTTCATCCGAGGGAAATCCTGAGTCAGTTAACATTGCTTTCAGAAGATTCAGGCTTTGCCTGAACCTCAGCAACTTTTGATAACTCAGAGACACATTTGTCTTCCAGAGCCCTTGCCAACTGTTCCCACAACATGAGGTCACCAAGTATCACACAATTAGAATACTTCAGGAGTTCAACAGTACTAACTAGAGCAAGCACACTGGTGAATACCCACGTTGTAGAAGACATGCTGAATGGAAGGTCCACAAAATGGTAGTGCAAAGGTCCTGCAGCAAAAATGCAGAATATGCTGGTGAGCTGGAAAGCCTCTGGAAAAAAAACTCTGAAACCTTTTTGCAACATGGACCGATGCTATGACCTCTTGCACAATCACTTCATAGGGGTCCCCATGAGGATCAGTAAGCTGGTGGGGAGATACAGGGAGGCTTGATGTCAGAAAATTGGGCATCAGGCAGGGAACAAAAAGCGAGTTTGTAGCCCTGAGACACCACCCCAAGCACCTAAGCATTGTGGATGCAAGACATCAGGGTGACACTTAAGGTCAAAAGACTCCCCCCCCACTCTGGAAAGTAAGGGCCCATCTTTATGCTGATGAGGGATTGTCAGTGGATTGTAGCCTTGAACTGCCCGACCTTGAGGATGGATGAAGAACCATCTTGTGGGTCACACCATGGAAGCTCAGGGCAAGCAGAAATGGAAGAGAGAATTTTTAGCAGGTATGGAAAGAGATGACTTTGCAGTCTGCTCCTTAGGCTTCTACTGCTAAAGAATAATCATAAAATTTGTGTTTTTGCCCCCAGATGTTCTTCAAATGCATCTCGTTGGAGAGTTTGGTAGTCAAGCATTTTAGTCAAAGGACCCTGCCCATATGTACAGACAAGATAATAATGGGAGATATTACCCGCAGGCCATCACATCTTAAAGTTGACTTTCAGTCTTAAAAAGAGTTGGTTTTCCTCCACAATCTGAAATTACCTTTTTTTTCCCACCTAGACAAGAACAATGTGTATGTCACACGTCACACGTCACATATACCAGGAAGCTGCGCAGGTAGGGCTGGTGGGCAGGCATGGAGCACACCATTGGGGCCCAGCTGCCATAACCTGGAAGAGGCAGGCAGGCTCCCGATGATGTCAGAATAAAAGATGTCAGCATATGGCCCAAGCAGCTTATCGCAACAGACAATGCTGGATTTGCTGGGCAGAGAATTTTCTCTCACTTAATGTTTGGTTATGGGACAGGAAGTGAAGGAAATCTCCCCACTGAAAATGACAAAACGGATGTGACAGGGGTTTAAACCCTCCCTTACTTTATCCAAAATGAAAAACATTGTTACCTTTAAAGTATTTAATGCTGTACATTGTGTGCAAGCATAGGACATTTTAAATACATGCATAAGAACCTTTATACAGTACCTTATTGAGTTCTGGGAATATCTCAAGCATTACAATATCTAGTAGAACATAAGACAGCTGAAAAAGAATACAGATGCTATTTAATACATATAGTCTTATCACAATGTAATATGAAACGTGCAGTTTAAAAAAAAAAAAAGTGTTCGACAGCCAACCATACACAATAAAAGTCTTCCAAATTGTATATAATGTAAATATTTTTGCAAGAACTTTTTTAGTGAATTAAAATTTCTAATTTATTCAGGCAAATTTATAGGTGATAAAAAAGGTCCCTGAATGATAAAGTAAACCGCTTAGCTGCTAAGCAAATGTATTTGATTTTTAAGCCCAACTGTACCCTCAGAAAATAAAACAAAGCCAAAGGTTTGCAAATAATCATATTAAGCAGTCCATAGATGACTTGATTTGCTTTCCTTCCACCACGAGTGGAAGGAAACAAAATCGCTTGATTACCCCATCAAAACAGTCAGTGCAGGGAGCCTTCCGGAACAGCAGAACTTAATTACAGCTAGCAGCTATAGCTGGTTGTACTCACGCTGATCCAACAATCAGCTTGGGTACAATCAGCCTGCCCATACATGGATCAAATCTCAGGCAGTCCCTGCTGAGCCAGTCAAATTTAGATCCATGTATGGCTAGCTTTACTTTTAATGTAGCGGGATAATAATCTTCCGCAGCTTAATGTCCTGTGTCCAAGTCATGGGCTGCAAATCAAACCTTTACATTCCATTCAAGAGCAGCAGTTTTTTTGCAGAGGTCCCACACGTGCCCCTAAATTATTTAGACTTAGGCCCCTTTCACACGGGCAGACCGTACATCTGCTTTTTCATCCATCCGTTTGAGGATTGGAAAAGGGACATACATTGGTCCCAATAAGATTGCGGGTGTCAGCGGATAAACATCCGCTGACACCCGTAATCGTCTGCCTCGGCAAACATCCGATTTTGCAGACGGAAGAAAACCATATTTTTTCTTCCGTCTGCAGAGCAGATAGGATGAACACGGACATACGGTCCGTGTTCATCCGATCCCCCCATAGGGAAGAGTGGAGAAAAGACAGGGCGGTCCCTGCACAGTGTGCAGGGACCGCCCTGTCATCCACTGGCTCAGCCCTTAGGGCTCCCGAATTAGCAAAGCTTGCTCTCCCTTCTGACTGGGAGGTGTTTAGGACTACGACACAAAGATCACTGCTCTTACACCAGACAAAGGACATGGTTAAACTGATATATTGTGTCCTACATAATTAACAGTAGGCCTTTACAGCCCCTGTTCAACCCTTGGGCATTGCTTATTTAAAAATTAGCTCATCTTCTAAACCAGGCATCCAGAATTTTTACATCTAGGATTGGTGTTGCACCGATACCGGTTTTGGTGCGGATACTAAGCATTTTCACAAGAACTTGTGCAAATGCTCCGATACTAAAACCAATCCTCTTTTGCAATTTCATTGCAACGTGCATTGACTTCTGTGAAATGAAGTTGCAAGCTGCAATCAAATTGGAGGTCCAAATCGCACTGTATGGATCAGTGATATTTAGACCCCAAATTACATTGTGGCTTGCAACTTTTTTTTAACAGAATTCAATGCAAGTCTCAATAAAATCGCAAATGGGGTGCAACTTGTCATGCGATTTCCTGTCAAGTCGCAAGAAAATCGCACTGGTCTGAACCGTAAAAAATAAATGCATCCAAGGACAAAATAGGTATCCGTAATTGGGATTTTTGAGTCGGAACTCATACTCGGTCTTAAAAAACTGGCATCGGTGCATCCCTATCTAGACAGAGATGTCTGGTCTGACAAAGGCCAAGTGCCAGACAATATCTTGATGCCCATAACAACCAATTATAATCTTAGTCTCATTATCAAACTACCGTAACTACTGTTCAATTGACAATTAGAATCCAATTGGCTGGTTTTGGATAACAAGACATTTTTACTGTTGGCACATTGCATACGTCAATCCTGAATGACTATTACTGCATATGAAGCCCTGTGGCTCTAATTTTTTATTTTTTCTCACAGAAACCATGATTTTTTTTATTTTTATTGCACAGTATTCATAAGGATTGTTTTTCTTTTTACGCCTGTGCACCAAAGCAAAAACAAAAAAGTAAAGTGCAACTCAAAACAGCACAAAAAAGTGCACAAAAAGGTGCTATGGGCCTCCTCTGAAAAGAAAGGGCCTGGCTTAGGACGCCATCATCACAGGGAGCACAAGCACCACGGCTTCTGTCATTTAACCTGTGTGAATGGAAACTGTGCTAAATGTAGCTTTTGTATCATATTATCATTGTATTTGTATCATATTACCTGCTTGTTAAGTACAGGTTGCTGCAGACCATCAAACAGCAATCTAATGCCTTCATATTTGGCTTCATCACCCATACATTTTCCTATTAAATCTAATCCAAAAAAACAAATGAGGATTAAGAAAAGCATAAATAATTTATATGAAACCAAAAAATAATCATTTAGACCATTACTTTATGTCAGTTGCTTTGTTAGTCATTGTCTTCTCATACAAATCATTAGCAATATAATGGTTAGACAATATTAGCAATATAATGGTTGGACAATACCACTGAAGTCACATTGCAGTGATCATTCACAGCTGTCATGTTATGTACACAGTGGACTTCTGTTCAGAGATTTCAAATAGTGTTATTCCTGGCACAGCTACACAGGAAGCTTTGGTGTCTTCTCTGTAGTTTTTTCGATTATGTGGTCATGACACACAAAGGCCTTTTTCCAGCCTTTATTTGACATTTTGCTAATCAACACGAGGACACATTAACATAAGCATAGAGCCACCCACATCTTTATACTGAATTGGCAGACCGTTTGGTATGTGTTCTAATGTCATCAAACCTACTGCTATTATTTTATGGTCCAATCCTGTTAAAGAAAAACCATGGTTTGAGCCATGTCTAGGACTAGACCCAGAGAGGTCACTTGATGAATTGTTTCCAGTGATGATTTCTGAAGTTTGAGGACCCAGCCAAACATCTAGTCTGGACAGTAGTTAAGGTAGGGTTACCAGACATCCCCGGTTTCAGGGGACAGTCCCCTGATTGAGTACACTGTCCCCAGACAAAGTTTGTCCCCAGTTTTGTCCCCGGATTGGATTTGAACAGGGGCTGGGGCAATTTCAAAGACAGTGGGCCAGATTCTCAAAAGAGATACGACGGTGTATCGCAGGAAACACCGTCGTATCTGTTTTTTTTTACTGGGTATCTATGCGTGTGATTCATAGAATCACTTCCGCGGGAGCTGTGGTGGCTCAACGTGATTGGCACTGCGCTGACAAGCCGTTCACCTCTGCAGCCAAGGGTTCGGATCCCGGTCTCGGCTACATGTGAATTGAGTTTGGTGGTCTCAGCCCGGCTCCCGGTGGGTGTGCTATGCAAGGTACGCCTGTGCTTAGTATGCCCACCCCCCCCCCCACAAAAACCACCACACTTGCACGCACACAAAATTGGTTTAATATGCACGCACTTTGGCCATGCAGTCTCCTAAAGAGAGGCGAAGGACCTACAGGGCTGGCTTGGTGGGTTGGGCCCCCTCACTCCCTCATAGGGGGAGTCCCTCTGCCCCGATGGGGTCCTGTTGGGCCCCAGTTGGGCTCCCAAGTGGAGCAGGTAGGGCGGGGTGAGTGGGAGGCCCCCCCTCACACCCGCCATTGCCACCGGGGGCATGGAGAAGGATGGCGATTGCCTCCGGGGGGAGGGTCTGCCTACTCCCAACTCCTGCAGTCCGGCTCCTCTCTCTCGAGTTCACGCACAAAATACACCTTAAAAAAAAAAAAAAAAAAAGAATCACTTCCGCATAGATACAGTGAAGATCCGACAGGTGTAAAACACTTACACCGTCGGATCGTAGATGTAATTACTTTTCTGGCCGCTAGGTGGCCTTTACGTTGTTTTCTCATTTGCCTATGCAAATGAGCCTAATACGCCGATTCCCAAACGTTTTTACGCCGCCCCGTCGTCGTTTACGTAGTTTCCGTCGTTGCCATGTTAAGTATGGCGTCGGGTCAGCGTCGTCTTTTTTCGTCGGTTACGTCGTTTTACCAAGTCGTTCGCAAATAGGGCATTGCGTAAGTGACGATCACGTCGTTTTGACGTCGGTTTCAACGACGCTTTCCGACGTGAGCTGGAGCATGCGCACTGGGCTTTTTTCCCGGCCGGCGCATGGGCAGTTCGATCGACGCGGTGGCGGGCTTAATTTAAATACAAGCCGCCCCCTTTGAATTACGCGGGGATACGCAGGGCCATTTACACTACGCCGCCGCAAACTACGGAGCAAGTGCTTTGGGAATACAGCACTTGCTCCATTAAGTTGCGGCGGCGTAGTGTAAATGGCTTACGCTACGCCGCCGCAGATTGTATGTGAATCTGGCCCAGTCAGTGCAAAAAAAAAAAAACGGAATTACACACCCCTGCTCTGGTGCACCTAGTAGCTTAGGGGGTGTATTTTTCCCATTATCTGTGCCCCTTTCTAATGATCATGTGCTGGTCGGAGCGGAGGGAATATTTCTTCAGTTTCAGGTGCATGCCCATTCAGCTCCGCTCGCATGTTCTTCTGCCTTGGCTCACGTCTCGGCCAGCTGCCTGTCTGTTTATCTCCTTGTCTTCTCTGGTGGAGTGATCTTCCTCCGCTCCCCACCCAGTAGTAAGCCGGGGCCCAGAGAGTGAGACTTTACAGGCTGTGTGGGTGGCGGGCAGAGAGTCGCTGATTGCCGCCATTACTAGTAAAAAAAAAATGTCCCCTGATTTCATTTTATCTGGTCACCTTAAGTTAAGGCTAAGTTGTCCACTAGAACCTGTGTCTACTGTTCCATTAGTAGGAGGTCTAGATATCACGGGCAGCACCTTGGTAAACACGGTAAACACGAGATGCAGAAATAAACAGCATCTGCAAGCACAGGGGACTCACAGCAAAGCGTATGAATAAGCTCTGGTGCACTGGAAAATGGGGAAATGCAGGTGAGCATTCTAAGAGTTCATGCATTTTTTTTGCTTAAAGCAGAGTTCCACCCAAAAGTGAAACTTCCGCTTAAACCACTCCTTGCCCCCTTACATGCCACATTTGACATGTAATTTTTTTTTGAGGGGGGGGGGAGTGGGGGCTTCAGTAGGAGTGGGACTTCCTGTCCTACTTCCTCCTTCTGCCCAGGGACCGCTTAGGCTATACGTCATATCGCCTTTTGGCAGCCCCTCCCTGTAGGCAATCACCTGGGACACGTGACAGGTCCCAGGCAATCGCCTGTCCATTCAGGCGCAGTGAGTGCCGGATGCCCACAGTTAGAATGGAGGTGCCGGTGGAGAGGGGGGAGAGGAGCAGAGCTCCGGGTGGCGCGACGCTGGACCGTGGAGCAGGTAAGTGTATGTTTATTAAAAGCCAACAGCTACACTTTTTGTAGCTGCTCACTTTTAACAAACATAAAAAGGCTGGAACTCCGCTTTAAGCCCCTGAACTCGCCTCAATAAAAGCCTATGGGGGAGATTTTCTAACACTGGTGCACTCAGAATCTGGTGCATGGTAGCCAATCAGATTCTAACTTCAGGTTGTTCAATTGAGCTTTGGCAATAAAACCTAGAAGCCGATTGGTTTCTATGCAGAGCTGCCCCATATTTTGCACTCTCTGGTTTTAGTAAATAAACCCCTGTGTGTCCATGTACATATAGGCTTTTAGAGGAGTTTAGGAGTAGCAGAGAATTTATAGGCAGTCAATGCTCTGCACCTAAATGCAGAAGTTTATTTATTCATAACAGGAAGCTGGCCCACACGAACCACAGTAGCATTACAGTGTATAAGTAATAATAACATACATGGAACTACATAGGGTATCCAGTCATAAGTGACATTCCTGGCTAGCAGGCACCCCGTGGGTCCGAGGGCCCAGCCCCCCATCTTTTCCGTTTTCTAAAGTTGCAGGTATAGATATAGAGAGAGGTGTGAAAGTTGAAGAAACTGCCCGGAGGGCATAAAAGAAAGGAGAGAAAGGGAAGAGGGGGGGGATAAGGAAGAGCAGGGGGGGGGGAGGGACTCGCGAGCATGGACATCTGTCAAGCGCATAACATAGCACTCCCATGAAAGTATCGGCTATGCAGTTTTAACTGTCGTCCGGGGGGAGGCTTGCCCTGTCTGGGAACTCGGTCTGCTAACTCTGAGGGCCTGGCCCTCTTCAGAGTATGTAAACATATTCCATAATTGCCAGGTCTGGGTGTACTGTTCATTTCTATCCTGCTTTGTCAGGATAAGGTCCTCCATCCTGTTGATCTCGTCTACCCGCCGTAGCCACATAGCCACCGTTGGAGGATGTGGAGATTTCCAACAGAGTGGGACACATGATTTAGCCGCATCTAAGAGGTGCCGAATGACAGACTTTTTGTATATGCGGGCAGGGGTGTCGGTCACATGTAGAAGGAAGTACGTCGGGTCGTCAAGGATTGTGCGGTCTGTGAATTTCTGAGCAATTCTCCCTAACTCCGCCCAAAATGGACAGAGACGTGGGCATGACCAGAAGATATGAAGCAAAGTCCCTTTTTCAGTCTGGCATCTCCAACAAAGATCGGATGTAAGAGGACTGGGGTCCTATACCATCTCATCAAAATTTTATAATTGGTCTCCTGTATCTTCGTACATATCAATGATTTGTGTGTAAACGTTAGGATATGTTGTTTTGTGCTGGTAGAGAGAGGGCTGCCGAGGTCTTGTTCCCACTTCCCAAAGCACGGGGTTTGATACCCCTCCTCTGGTGTAATTAGCAATGTGTGTAGGGAGGACAAGGCGTGTGGCAGGGGTCCCGATTCCGAGCATAGCTCTTCTAGGAGTGTGAGGGGGTGTCCCGTACTAGGAGGGGGCGGAATAGTCTTCAGAAAATGGCTGAGCTGACAGGTTCCCAGGAAGTCCAGATGGTAACGACCACCTGGGTCCATCAGCCCAGCTAGCGTTCTCCACCGACCCGGTAAACTGAAATGTGAGGCCTTGAAAAGTCCAGACTCCTGTAGCGCGTGGAATTTAGCGTCTTCGATTCCCGGTTCAAAAAATGGGTTACCCAAAATTGGACGGAGCGGTGAGTCCACCGACGCTAGGCGGTTTTGTGCTAGTAGTCTCCTGCAGACCTTAATTGTGTTGCCTATCAGGGGATGCTGTTGCACCTCCTTTTGCATCAAATTGTGGCACCATGGAGCACGCCGCAGTAAAATTCTGCTTTGTGCTTGCTCCATCCGTGGCCACAACTTGGTCGGCTCATGTCTGCACCAGTCTATCAGGCGGTTCAACTGCGCCGCATGATAATATTTTCGTATGTCCGGCATTGCCAGGCCACTGTATTGCTTAGGTAGGGAGAGAACCGATTTGTGTATCCTGGGGTGCTTTCCTGCCCAGAGAAATGTTTTAAACACTGTTTGCACCTGCCTGAAGTATTCTGGCGGAATGTGTATAGGAAGGGCCTGCAGGAGATATAGAAATTTGGGTAGGATGGTCATTTTTAGTATACTGTTTCTTCCGAACCAGGAATGCAGACCCGTGGTCCACTTATCCAGTAGGTTTCGGACTGTTTTAAGAAGGGGCGGGAAATTAAGTTTATAGACATTGGATATTTTGGGAGGTATGCGCGTACCCAGGTACGTCAATGCTACATCTGACCATTTTAGCTTAAAACTGTTTTGGAGGTGTGATAGTTGTGGTTGAGGCACTCCCACCCCCATTGCTTCCGACTTGGATAGGTTGATTTTCAGGTTGGAAAGAGTCCCATATATGTCAAATTCTTTCATCAGGTTTGGTAAGGATATTAACGGATTTGTCAGTGAGAATAGCATGTCGTCGGCATAGGCCGAGACCTTACAGTGATCTCTAACCACCACCAGTCCTGTAATGTCAGGGTTCAGCCGGATATGTTGTAAGAAGGGTTCCAGGGACAGGGGCGAACAGGAGGGGTGACAACGGGCAGCCCTGTCTGGTCCCATTCGTTATTGGAAATGGGTCTGACAATGTCCCGTTCGCTCTGACCCTAGCCGTTGGACTTGTATACGCCGCAGATATCCACTTCATCATCCTCTGTCCAATACCTATGTGTCTCAGGGTGGTGAACATGAACCGCCAGTTAACCCGGTCAAACGCCTTTTCGGCGTCTGTGCCTAGGAAGACACAGGGAGAACCCGAAGTGTTTGCGACATGCAGTAAGTTTAAGACCTTAGCCGTGTTGTCCCTTGCCTCTCTGGTCGGGACGAAGCCTACTTGGTCTAGGTGTATAAGGTCAGGGAGGAATCGTTGGAGTCTGATCGCTATTATTTTAGTGAATAGTTTAACGTCTGTATTCAGTAAGGAGATCGGGCGGTAGCTACCGCATTGCCCCGGATCCTTGCCCTCTTTATGAATCACCGCTATCTGAGCCTGCAGGGTGCTAGAATGTAATTTCTTGCCTGATCCCAATGTGTTAAATAGGTCTACCAATCTACCTCCCAAAGATGGCAACAGGACTTTATAATAAGAAGCGGTAAGGCCATCAGGGCCCGGAGCTTTGCCGGGTTTGGAGGATTTCAGTGCCCCCTGCAGCTCAGACAGCGCTATTGGCTCATCAAGAAGCTTCCTCGACTCCAACGCTAGGGTCGGCATTTGAGAGGTTGTCAGGTAGTCCGTCATCTGTGTCAAGTCAGGGTCTGGGGAGGGCGGGGGTAAATTATATAGGGCGTGATAAAAGGTCCGGAATTCCTTGTGAAATTGGCTGGGGAACCGAGATCTTGCGTCCTCTGTGCGAGGTGATATGCGGGATGTATGACGCCATATGTTGTGACCGAATCGCCTGTGCTAGCATCTTCCTGCATTTGTTACCCGACTCATAGACTTTGCGCTTACAGATTTGTATCGCTGCCTTGGCTTTATATTGTAGGATATCAGTAATTTTCTTACGGACGGTATTCAAATCAGAGTATATGCGGTCTGTCGGGGACTTTTTATGTTGGGACTCCAACACCTGTAGCTTAAGAAGTAGGGAGTCCAGTAGTTCAGTCCTTATTTTTTTTAGGCGGGCACCATGTTTAATTAGAATACCTCTTACTACCGCTTTATGGGCTTCCCATACCACCCCCGGGTCACTGTCCTGAGTAGTGTTTGTGTTAAAGTAATGGTTGATCTCCGTCGTCACTTCAGACATGACATCTGGGTCCTGCAACAGGCTTTCATTCAGCCTCCAGGGATGTCTCTGGGCCGTCTGGGTTTCTGATAGACAATAGGATAGCGTGACTGGGGCATGATCCGACCACGTAATGGAACCGATCGTTACGTCTTTTACTGCCGCTAAGTGTCTGTGTGGAATCATGAAATAGTCGATGCGTGAGTAATTCTGGTGAGGTTTAGAGAAGAAGGAGTAGTCTCTTTCTCCAGGGTGGAGGAGACGCCAGACTACCAGTTGTGCTGAATGGAACGCTGCATGTATGGGCTTGCGAGAGTCTCCCGACATAGAGGACTTTCCGGAGGAGGTGTCCTCTGCTGGAATTAAAGGGGTATTAAAGTCTCCCCCCACGATTAGTTGACCTTCCGCAAAGCTTGACAGTTGGTCTATTTGCCTCTTCAGGAAACTATCCTGTCGGTCGTTCGGGGCATACAGGTTTGCAATAGTAACCTGCGATGTCCCCACGCGACCCTTCAAAAACAAGAAACGACCCTCATTATCCGTTCGTATGTCACCGTGAGTCCAGGGGACCCTAGCTGATATAAGTATTGAGACTCCTTTAGACTTGGCTGCCGCATTCAGTGAATGATAGACCGTAGGATAGTATCTGTTTTTAAGCATGTGTGGGGCGTTATCTCTGAAGTGCGTCTCCTGAAGCAGGACTATGTCCGCTCCAAGACGACGCACATCCAGAAGGAGCATTCTCCTTTTTTCAGGGACATTCAAGCCCTTGGCGTTTAAGGTGACCACGGTTAACGTGTCCATGCCCGCGAGTCAGGGGAGGGATAGGTCCCTGAGGGCCAGAGGAAGAACTGGGACTGTTGAGCAAGGGAGGAGGGGGACCTACTGTAGATCAGGAGAGGAGGTAACAAAGTGGAGAGGCAATCAGAGGGAAAAAGGGAGAGAAGAAGGAAAGAGGGGAGAGAAAGCAAAAGAGGGAGTTAATCCGAGTAGGAGGCCGACACTAGAGCGTGTGGCCCCCGAAGAGAAATCTAAATTGGCCTAATCGGCAAACGCACTCACCAGCAGAAAGCCGGAACCTGAGCGCAGACCTAGGTGGGTAGGTGGCTAAACAGGACCAGAGACGAGCCCCCAAGGCCCATCCCTCCCCCACCCGACCAACCTTGTTGGTGTGTACCTAGTTAACAGTGCAATCAATTTAAATCAAACAACAGAAAAATATGGGTAATACAAAGGAAAACATAATACAACAAGAACTGCATAACATGAACTTAACAACAGCACACCCCCCAGTAGGATAGTATAGCCATCCCTGGGGGGAGCAGCGGTAAACATAAACAGTTCCTGGAGCAGAGAGCACGGTGTGTCAATCCCTCCATCCCACCCCCCCACCGCAATCAGAGAAATCTCCAACAATTGCCGTTGCTCCCAACCCCTATGTCTCGTATTGTATAGAAGCTGGCCTGAGCCATAGGCATGCCGGGACTCCGCCACCCACCGCCCCCCTCAAAACGTTCTGGCTGGGTCCCCCCTCCTTAGTAGTCTTAAGGGGTCCACCGTGGGAGCAGATTTACTCTAAACACACCTCCCCCTGTAGGCTCATTTCACCAGTGCGTCAGCTCGGTGTAAACTAAATGTCACCTGGGGAACTTAGGTGGTCAGTCCAAAATCCACCGACTGTTTCCTCTTCCCCCACCCATGAACGTCTTAGGTAGTGGGGGGAGTTGGCCTCTTAGTTAAGTAGATGAGCTCATGGGAGGGGATCCAAGCTTGCGGGCGCGTCTTGTTAGCGCGGGAGCCCTCAGTTTCCCCAGTACAGGATGTGTAATATGCCTGCGGCGGATTACGGCCGGGGGGGAGGGTTTTACCAAACGTAATGATGTAGCAATAAAGATGGTGGTTGCCAGTCCCCCCACCCCTCTCCCCCGGGACGGGCCGAGGCGGCTTAATATTGGCTTGGTGTGTGGGCATCTAGTATGTAACTGCAGCAGGAGTGGATGTCAGCCCCCCCCCCTCCATAATGAACAGGCACACCTGGGTCCGGGGCGTGGATGGGGACAAAGACATAGGAAGGCCGCAGCTTAGTGTCAATCGTTCTCAGTAGGGGCTAGGTCTGGAACAATCCGGCAATAACTTTTGGGCAGTAGGGGTGCAAGGCGGAGTGGGGGACTGCGGCCTATGGCCTACTCACGTTCCTCCTGTCCTGATGGCGCTCTGTCTCTCAGTCCGCCGGGTCTCTGTCGCCGGGGGCTGGGCCGCGGCTCTGTAGTTTGAGGGGCCCGATTGGCCGACTGTGCGCGGAAGGATCTGCAGCCAGTCCGGAACTCGCACCCGGTCTGCTCCGAGGAATTGGAAGAGGTCCGGGAGGTCCGCCGGGGTTTGTAGAGCAAAGGCTGAGCCTTCTTTCCGGAAGGTCACTGAAAGCGGATAGCCCCATCTGTAGGTGAAGTCCTTCTCTCTGGCTAGCTCCAGGACCGGTCTCAGCATGGCTCTTCTGCGCAGTGTCGCTCTGGATACATCTGGCAGGATCCGGATCTCAGCGTCGTCCAGAGGGATTTCTCCCTGCTCCCACGCTCTGGCAGGATTTGTTCCTTCTGGGTGCACCTCAGGAGCCTGCAAACAATGTCTCGGGGTCTGTCCGGATCTGTAGACCTAGGCCCCAGGGCCCTATGCGCCCGGTCGACCTCCACCACCGCCGCCGGCTCCTCCAGCACCACCCTGAACAGGGTCTGGACGTGTTCTCCCAGGGATTCCGCCTCTACCGTCTCAGGTATGCCACGAAGCCGTAAGTTATTACGGCGGTTCCGGTCTTCCACCTCTTCCAGGTGTAGCTGTAGGGCCACCGCCATATCTCTATGTTGGTCTCTGGACCTCTCTATGTCTGCCACACGTCCCTCAAGTGCCTGAAGCGATCCCTCGCCTGTGGACACCCTCTCACTCAGCGTGGAGAACTCCACTCGCACCTCCTGGAAGTCTCGGTGGTCGGTCTCCTCTAGGAGCAGGATGAGCGTTTCTATATCAGATCTCGTCGGGAGGGCCTGTAACAGCGCGCGGATGTCCTGGTCCGCCTGTGATCCACAAGGTGAGTGCGGTGGTGTTGCCATGATCGAAGGGCTGATCGGCGGTACTGCCGACGGTCCCGGTCCCGATGTTGGTGTCCGTAAGCCTCCAAGAGGAGACTGCCTGCTGCAGGGGGCCGTAGGCCTCTGTGGGGTCTCCACAAGCAGCTCCACGTGGAGCCGTCGTTCGGGCTCCCGGAGAGATCCGATTCCGAGGCTCAAAGTAGCGGTGAATGTCACGGGCGATTACACTGGAGCGGGTCACCCGGGTGGAAGCTCTTGTTTTCCTCCGTTTAGTCGATTGCATGCCGACTTTAAAGTCTTTTTTGGCCTGTTAGGGAAGGGACAGGCCGGGAGCTCAAAGAAAAAGCAGCCTCACACAGCCATGTCCAGGCCACGCCCCCGTTTGTTAATTTTTAAAGGCTAGAATAAATTACAATTCTGGCCAATGAAAAACACCCAAATGGCAAACGGGTCTAAACGGTTTTGAAAAATTGCTTGGGTGCATTTTTTATGCCGATTTTTTTCCTATCAAGAGAAACAGCAAGTACAATGTACAGTGTGCATGAGGCCTACAGCTATAAAAGACCAGTCCGTTCAGTAATGAAAAATACTTTTCTTGGCCACTAGCAAGGGACAAACCCTTCCAGACAACCTTAGGCTATTTTAAGGGCTGGTTCATAACCACAATTTCTGCATTCCAGATTTTTTTTGCGTTTATGTTTACATGCATTTTTGATGTGTTTCAATGCATTCCAATGCGTTTTCCTTTTTTCTTTTTTTTATATTTGAAAAACCTCAGGACAAAGTAAGTTCTGAAGCATTTACATGAGTTTTGTTGTGTTTCATACAAAAATAAATGCAGCAGGTTCTACTTCTGTTGACGACACTGAAACTGACTGCACAATATTTCTTCTCATGAGACTTAAAGGAAAAAAAAAAATCCTGAAATGACTGTTTACAGGGTATAGAGACATAATAGAAATAGATACAAAATCAATCATATAATGTGCCTGCAGTTTCAGTTTCGTTTTTTATCTAGTTTCATGTTTCTGTGAAGGACAGAGACACACAGAACAAAAACAAACAAATACAGGGCAGTGTTTGTTTTTAAAATGAAAGTGATTGGTTCTGAGGGGTTTTAGACAGTAATCACACCTCCTTGATCAGGGACCACAGAGAGAAGCTCCCATGAGTTTTTTCATTAGGAAACAGACAAGCAGGAAGTGTGGAGATCAGAGAAGGATTACAGCAACTTCAAAGCAAAAACGAACAATGAGGACATGAAACCAGGATTGCAGTATTGTAAAGGAAGCTATTTAGCTAAAAAAATAAAAATTCCTTTAGTGACCTTTTAATTTGGAAATACAGTGCCTGCCGCCGAGAATGTGTTTATAGCACGACAGCATCGCGCTGATTCTCGGCGACAGGCTGCCGACATCTCGCACTCGCTGGAATAGTAAAAGCACATTCCAGCGAGTGCGTCATAGAAGCGACGGGGATCCGACGTGGATTCCCGCCAATTCTACACGTGGGCGGAGTTTGTTATGAATCCTGAGAAGGAAGTCCCCGCCGGATTTTAAATAAAAATCCGGCATGGGTTCCCCCCTCAGGAGCATAACGGGCCCTTAGGTCTGGTATGGGTTGTAAGGAGACCCCCCCCTACGCCGAAAAAACGGCGTGGGGGTCCCCCCACAATCCATACCAGACCCGTATCCAAAGCACGCCGGCCGGCCGGTCAGGAGGGGAGTGGGGGGCGAGCGAGCGCCCCCCCCCCCTCCTGAGCCGTACCGGGCAGCATGCCCTCAACATGGGGGGGTCAGGTGCTCTGGGGCAGGGGGCGCACTGCGGCCCCCCACCCCAGAGCACCCTGTCCCCATGTTGATGAGGACAGGGCCCCTTCCCGACAACCCTGGCCGTTGGTTGTCGGGGTATGCGGGCGGGAGGCTTATCGGAATCTGGAAGCCCCCTTTAATAAGGGGGCCCCCAGATACCGGCCCCCCACCCTGAGTGAATGAGTATGGGGTACATTGTACCCCTACCCATTCACCTGCAAGAAAAGTGTAAACACAAATAAACCACACAGTGTATTGAAATACTTTATTAGTTGGCCGCCGGGGGGGGGTGTATGATCGCTTTTATAAAAGCGCCCCTCTCCGGCGGGCTTCTGCGGGGGGTGGGTGCCGCTGTTCTTCACCGCCATCTGGTTCTCTTCCGCCGCCGGGGGGGGGGCTTTGATAAAAGCGCCCACCACCCGGCGGGCTTCCTTCGACATCTTCGGCGGCGGGGGGGTCTTCTCCCACTCTCCGGGTCTTCTCCCACTCTCCGGGGTCTTCTCCGGCTCTCCGGGGGTCTTCTTCTTCTTCAGGACTCGCCGCCGCTATCTTCGTGTTAGCTCAATTACTGGCGGCGGCGTGTCCCCTCTTCTGTGACGTCTTCTTCTTCTTCTCTTCTCCAGATGTTGACGTGATGCTTCCTTCCGCTGTTATGGCTGGCGCGCGGCTCGCAGCGAGTTATATAGGCCTGTCTTGTGACGTCGCAGTCCCATCATGCTCCGGTAGGTACCACGTGCTACCTACCGGAGCATGATGGGACTGCGACGTCACAAGACAGACCTATATAACTCGCTGCGAGCCGCGCGCCAGCCATAACAGCGGAAGGAAGCGTCGCGTCAACATCTGGAGAAGAGAAGAAGAAGACGTCACAGAAGAGGGGACTCGCCGCCGCCAGTAATTGAGCTAACACGAAGATAGCGGCGGCGAGTCCTGAAGAAGAAGTAGACCCCCGGAGAGCGGAGAAGACCCCCGGAGAGCCGGAGAAGACCCCGGAGAGTGGGAGAAGACCCCCCCGCCGCCGAAGATGTCGAAGGAAGCCCGCCGGGTGGTGGGCGCTTTTATCAAAGCGCCCCCCCCGGCGGCGGAAGAGAACCAGACGACGGTGAAGAACAGCGGCACCCACCCCCCGCAGAAGCCCGCCGGAGGGGGGCGCTTTTATAAAAGCGATCATACACACCCCCCCCCCCCCCCGGCGGCCAACTAATAAAATATTTCAATACACTGTGTGGTTTATTTGTGTTTACACTTTTCTTGCAGGTGAATGGGTAGGGGTACCATGTACCCCATACTCATTCACTCAGGGTGGGGGGCCGGTATCTGGGGGCCCCCTTATTAAAGGGGGCTTCCAGATTCCGATAAGCCTCCCGCCCGCATACCCCGACAACCAACGGCCAGGGTTGTCGGGAAGGGGCCCTGTCCTCATCAACATGGGGACAGGGTGCTCTGGGGTGGGGGGCCGCAGTGCGCCCCCTGCCCCAGAGCACCTGACCTCCCCATGTTGAGGGCATGCTGCCCGGTACGGCTCAGGAGGGGGGGGGGGGGGGGCGCTCGCTCGCCCCCCACTCCCCTCCTGACCGGCCGGCCGGCGTGCTTTGGATACGGGTCTGGTATGGATTGTGGGGGGACCCCCACGCCGTTTTTTCGGCGTAGGGGGGGTCTCCTTACAACCCATACCAGACCTAAGGGCCCGTTGTGCTCCTGAGGGGGGAACCCATGCCGGATTTTTATTTAAAATCCGGCGGGGACTTCCTTCTCAGGATTCATAACAAACGCCGCCCACGTGTAGAATTGGCGGGAATCCGCGTCGGATCCCCGTCGCTTCTATGACGGCTTTGTCTCCATCGCGGCAAGCCAGCTCGGCGCTGGCTCCCGCGATGGGGCTCGCAAGTGCTCAATCTCGCCGAGAAAGGGAGCGAGATTGACACAATATCGCGGTCAACCACTGTAAGACAGACGACCTCTAGTTGTAGCTTAAAGTATAACTAATGGCCTTTTTGTTCTTTAGTTGTGGATACAATGGAAAGGTATTAAAACCCCTGTTAGGTTTTTATTGTTCCCTGTGGCCCCTATTAGGGAGAGGCGCTCTTTATTTTTCTTGTTTACCATTATAATTGAAGTGAAAGTAAAAGATATTCCCAAATTTTGGGTTGTCACCAAAACAGGAATAGAGGGGAAATCTTCCAATGGGGAGTTATGGTGTGCTGGAGACAAACAAGGATTTTTCTCACTTCCTGAGTTGACAATGGACAGGAAGTGTAATCTCCCCAATGGGACACAGATGGGAAAATAAATAACTTAAAGGGGGTAAAACCCTTCCTTACGCTATCTAAAATGAAAAAAAAAAAAAAAAAAAAATTGTCTTTAGTTTCACTTTAAGGCTGTAGGTATGAACTTCATACAGCCCCGTACACACAGGCAGCATATTGGGAGATATTTGCCGGTACAAAAAATACCAGCCAACATTTTGCCCGTGTGTATGTCGCTCTGTCCAACAGAAGTCAGCCGGCTTCTGTCGAATGTGCATGCTGGAAAACCAGCAGCCGATTGATTCCCGATCAGTGCTCTCAGCCAATGGCAGAGATCGCCGATCAGAGTGTTTTGGCAGAAGGGGGGCCATCCCCCTGTCAGAACACAACAGCTCAGCGGGGGAGATCGATAGACTAACTTTGCATGGTTAGTACAGTGGCTCCTGACCAGAGCCGTTCATTTTTTTTTTTTCATGCAACCCATGTACCCGGCTTAAATCACCAATGGATCAACTGCCATAGTGATCAGATCCCTTCTTATAGTCTTAGACTAGTCAATCAGGATTTTACATATCAAGGGCACAGCTAAATCAGGTTGCAGTGAAGGATCTGCCAAGGACAACAAAGCTCAAGTTGCTTGTCGGTAGGATCCTTAAAGACAGCTGCATCCTCCAATAGGCTTATAAAAGCTTTGTTAAAATAGGATACTGCTAGATCCACAGATGGGGCATCCCACTTTTAGAAAAAGTCCTACAGAAATGAGTACAAGATTGATAGGTAATGAGGAGGTACAAACGTTTTATTAGGTTTCACGTCTCCATAAAGCAGTGTTTCTCAATTCCAGTCCTCACGCCCCCCCCAACAGGTCAGGTTTTCAGGATTTCCATTATTTTGCACAGGTGATTTGATCAGTTTCACTGCTTTAGTAATTCCCACAGCCTTTTCATCTGAGGGAAATCCTGAAAACATGACCTGTTGGGGGGGCGTGAGGACTGGAATTGAGAAACACTGCCATAAAGGAACACTGCAAACAGTGCGTGCATCAGGTCTTGGTGGTCTTAGAAACTCTAAAGGATCCTAGACTGGGGACAGAACTGAAAGTAGGTTCAAGGCTGATCCTCAAGTTTAAGAGAGATGTGTACCTCATCAATAAAAGCTGAAATGGTCGCTTTCAATCTGGGACTGATGGCAAAATACGTGTCCTTCAAGGCCTGGAGAGACTCTGCACCATACATAGTCTCAGCAGATAATGACTTGGAGGCCAGCTAAGCCAATGGATCGAGTTGATAACAAATTTACAGGGGGTGGCATGGGAACCAGCAAGCTTGTAACCAAAAAGCATCTGTTCTAACTAGACCACAAAATTCTGCATGACTGCAGTGAAATCCTATTGGATACAGCAAAGGAAACAGTCACACCTGATGGAGCTCGGAAAAACTACAAACATGGCATACACTCTAGCAAAGGGAAAACAATCAAGTCTGCAAACATAAGTCACATCAGTAGGCACGCAACAGGCAACACTTGAGCCGTTAGTGGATTGTGAGCTAGAGAATCCCAGTACAGTGGGACTGCTCCTCCCCCCATGTCTAGAATTAAACAATTTGCACCACAAAGCAGATAGGCTTAAGGTATGAAATAAGGCATCAGGTACTCACAATCCCAACTGCTTGGAAGCAGGTTAAGGGTCAGGTAGCTGTAGGTGACCAGGCCTCTATGGGTGGTTAGTAGGAATGGACCAAGGATAGGAAGTGCATGTGGCTCTTACAAGTAGGAACAGCAGCAAGATGATGCTCCCAACGCGGAATGGCTGGAACTAGCATGTGCGCACATGACTTCACCATGAGGATGGTGTCAATAATCAATTGCCCCCTTTACATGGGGAAAATGGGAACTTTTAAAGCACTCAGCAGTTTAAATAACAAGGTAGCTGCTGATTTTCAGCATGAACAGCCTACTCAAAGGGATTCTTCAGAGATATAGCAAGCGTTGAAGCAATTGCACGTCTCTACACCTGGAAATCACTCCACAACTACTGTAACTTGTACCAGTGACGTCTGAAAGAAAGCTCCACAAGCAGAACACTATGCCCGAAGGTCACATTCCAGTTTAGCCCCACAGTCTCCAGTCCAGCAGGGTCATGGTACTTCACACCAAAATCTGGCTAAGGAAAGTCAGATCTACATAGCACCTATATAGAGAACAGCTCAAGCTGCAATGTTTGGGGGGGGAAAATGCTAATGAAAAGGCTAGACATTTCTTCATCATCAGGACATTAGCAAGACATGCCTACAATTTTTCTTTTTTCTCCTGTAGACAGTATATCCCAACAGTATAATACTTCCTGTGCCCCCTCAATGAACTAGAAAGAAAGCCTAATCTTTATTTTGTGCAAACTGGAAAATTTGTTTTTTTATAGCAGCCTTACAATCTATTGACAAGTTCCATAACACAAAATACAATAAAAACTTAAAATATGCAATTTTGGAAAACCACGAATGACAAAAAAGGCTCAACTGATGTGCATTAAAGGGTTAGAGCAAGATAATGATTGCTGCAAAAGCACAAAGTAAATGTATTATTGAGAATGACAAAAACATCTCCAAATAGCTTTTATGGTTATTCTTATATATGAATATTTTCTTAACTTTTGAAGCAAAAGCTGTACAAAAAAAATAAATAATAAAAAAATAATAATAATAATAAAAAAATAAAAAAAACACACACCCGATTTAAATAAAAATTACATAACAATGCAAACCTGGAATGTAGCTCATCATTTCATCAAAAGTTTGTTTTGCCCGCTTTTGCTTAGCTGCTGCTGTTCGTGGCTCCGCACTTTCACAAAACACAGCATCTAAAAATAAGCAGGAAGATTAAAAATGTTCTATGCTGCATAGGACTCTAATTGCTATTCTCAAATCCAAGACAAAAAGACATGGTAACATGACATAAATCAAGTAGAAAACATAAAGGCCACACACCAGAAAGAAATTCAATGAAAAGGTTTCTAAATATGACTAGGCAATTTGAAAAATCTAAACTAAGATGTTTGTGCTGATTGGTGTTTTTTTTTTTTTTTTAGACAGTTATTTAACAGAATGCTCCTGATGATTCTAGGTGAAGGGGAAGGTGAGAGTGTTAGATGTGATATCAATGCTAAAAGCATTAGAAACACGTCAAATCGCCTAAACCCAAATTTTATTCACAATAGAAAACATGTCATATGTTTAACCCCTTCCCGACTGGCTTATTGTACTATGACAGCCAGGCGGGAGCACCATTATCCTGCAAGAATGTCATATGAGGTCCTCCAAAGATCGGGCCATGCTCTGGCGCGATCTGTCACCTGCTGTGTCCACTGGACACAGCCGATGACCGATAACTATACCGGCCCTCTGCCAGTACCGTGTGATCACTGTGGCCAATCACAGCAGATTACAAGACAATTGTACACAATGAATGGCAATTGTTACATGCCATTCATGTACACTATTGTGATAAGCTCTGTGATTGGTCAAAGTGATCACATGGTACAAGACAGGGCCAATCACAGCTCATCTGTACCATGTAATTAGTTCGGCTAATCACAATAGTAAACACTAAAGTGCGTTTGTATTCAGAACAAATGGTTGCTTATAACTGTAAAAATTCACAGTTATATGCATTAAGACCCACCTCTTCTGAAGGATTAGGACGTCACTAGATGCAAATATAGCACTATACAAGTTACTCACTCACTCATTAATAGTGTGTAAAAAAAATCCTGATCACTTCCCAGAGTAGTACAGTGGTATGGTAACACTGTATTGCTCTGGTCAATGTTCATAAAAAAATAAAATATAAAAAAAAAAAAAACACCAGTTATATGACGACGCTGCACTGCACAGGTGTCAGTATGTAATACATGCCCAGACCATTTTTTGCGATACGACACTGCGCCGCTTTAACTGACATTGCACGTCGTGCAATGTTGTACCCAAACAGAATTGACGTCCTTTTTTTCCCCCCATAAATAGAGCTTTTTTTTGGTGGTATTTGATCACCTCTGTGGTTTTTATTTTTTGCGCTAGAAACAAAAAAAGAGCGACAATTTTGAAAAAAAAAAAAACACAATATCTTGTAAATATCCCAATTAAAAAAAAAAGAAACATTTTTCCTCAGTTTAGGCCGATATGTACTCTTCTACATATTTTTGGTAAAAAAATTGCAATAAGCATATATTGATTGGTTTGTGCAAAAGTTATAGCGTCTATATGGGAAAGATATCTGGCATTTATATGGCGTTTTAATTTTTTTTAATAGTAAAGGCGGTGATCTGCAATTTTTTGCGGTATTGCGACAGACAGGTCGGACACCTTTGACACATTTTTGGGACCATTGACATTTACAGAGCGATCAGTACTATAAATATGCACTGATTAATATGTTAATGTTACTGGCAGGGAAGGGGTTAACACTAGGGGCGATTAAGGGGTTAACTGTGTTCCCTATTGTGTGTTCTAACTGTGGGAGGAAGGGGACTAACTAGGAGAGATTACAGATCATGGTTTCTAGTTTGTTTGTTTACACGCATAAACCCCCGTGCTCCCGATCGTGCACACGATCGCATGTGGCTGGCGGCAATCGCCCCCACCGGCCACATGCATCAGGTTCTCTGCCATGCAGGGGGCGTGCCCCCTCTCCTGGGAAAAGCCGTATATGTACGGGATTTCGCCCAGGAGAGCCATTCTGCCGCAGTATATCTGCTTAAGCCGGTCGTGAACCAGTTAACCACTTAAGACCCGGCAGCTAAAGGACCCGGCCAGTTTCTGCGATTCGGCACTGCGTCGCTTTAACTGACAATTGCGCGGTCGTGCGACGTGGCTCCCAAACAAAATTGGCGTCCTTTTTTTCCCACAAATAGAGATTTCTTTTGGTGGTATTTGATCACCTCTGTGGTTTTTATTTTTTGCAATATAAACAAAAATAGAGAGACAATTTTGAAAAAAAATCAATATTTTTTGCTATAATAAATATCCCCCACGAATATATAAAAATATTATTTTTTTCCTCAGTTTAGGATGATACACGTGTTGTTCTACCTATTTTTGGTAAAAAAATTAAAAAATTGCAATAAGCATTTATGGGTTGGTTTGTGCAAAATTTATAGCGTTTACAAAAAAGGGGATCGTTTTATTGCATTTTTATAAAAAAAATAAATTTTTTTTACGACATTATGGCAGACACTTTGGACAATTTTGACACATTTAAAATGCATTGTTTACTGTGAAAATGACAATTGCAGTTTGGGAGTTAACCACAAGGGGGCGCTGAAGGGGTTATGTATGACCTCATCTGTGTTTCTAACTGTAGGGGGGTGTGGCTGTAGGTGTGACATCATTGATTGTGTTACCCTATAAAAGGGAACACACGATCAATGACAGTGCCACAGTGAAGAACGGGGAAGCTGTGTTTACACACAGCTCTCCCCTTTCTTCAGCTCTGGGGACCGATCGCGGGACTCCAGCGGCAATCGGGTCTCGCGGTCACGGAGCTTCAGACCGGGTCGCGGGTGCCATTCTGCTGACGTATATGTGCAGGAGGCGGTCCTTAAGTGGTTAATTTTCCAAAAAATTTTGACTGTCTACTTTCTAAAAAAAAGGGTCATTTGGGGGATATTTGTACTGTCCTCAAATTTTTGGGCCCCAAGAAATGACCAAGGCTGTCAGTACATCAGGATTGATCCATTTTCAGATATATACCATAGTTTGTGGACTTTACAGTTTTCCTACAGGCTAAATAATATACACCAATTTGGGTTATTTTTACCAAAGAAATGTAGCTGTACGTTTTGGCCTAAATTTATGAAGAAAGATTTATATGCAAAATGTTATAACAGGAACAAAGAAAAACAATATTTTTTTTTCAAAATTCTCAGTAATTTTTCATTTATTACGCCAAATGATCTATATATATATATATATATATATATATATATATATATATATATATATATATATATATATATATATATATATATATATATATAAATAAAAAAAATAACAATTTCACATGGGTATAATATTGTATGACACGCACAATTGTCATTCAAAGTATGACAGCGTTGAAAAATGACCTAGTGTCCAGTACTAAAGTGGTTAAAATAAGAAAATGCACAATTAAAAAAAAAAAATTTAAGAAAAAAAATTAGGTAATTATGAAACTGATCTGTATTTGCTGTCTACTGTGAAGGGTGGTACATACCTCTAAGAAGTGTAATCAGTGACACTAGCCGATGCTCTTGACTAAGTTGTTCTAGTTTACATTTCAAGTAGTGGTCTGTGTAGGTTTCAAGTGTGTTTTTGATCAGGATTCTTCCTCCCATTAATAGGTGATGAAACCAATCAGGGATGTGGAAAACAACCCGGCCTGTTAGCAAACCATACAGACTAGAGATTAGGAATGCTATACTTTAGCAGTATGTCTGTAATAACCAATACTTTGTTTTCCATGGAGTGTAAAAACATATTAAAATACATATATGTAAATGCAGCATTTGAAGTAGGGAAAGTAGGTAACCAATCAAACTATAGCTTATATACAGAGAGGGAGAAAAGTATTTAAACCCCTGCTGATTTTGTATGTTTGCCCACTGGCAAAGAAATGATCAGTCTATCATTTTAATGGTAGGTTTATATTAACAGTGAGAGACAGAACAAAAATATCCAGAAAAACACATTTAAAAAAGTTATGAATTGATTTGCATTTTAACGAGTTAAATAATTATTTGACCCCTTTGCAAAAATACAACTTGGTACTTGGTGGCAAAACCCTTGTTGGCAATTCCAGAGGTCAGACGTTTCTTGTAGTTAGCCACCAGGTTTGCCCACATCAAAAATTATTCTTTCTGCATTGACTTCAAGGGGATGCTATACCGAATGCGGCCAGATGTGGGGGGCACTTCGGCTTGTTTCCTGCGCCCCCGTAACACAGGCCAAATGAGGTACTGCAGGCCAGTGTTTTCTCGGCTCCTGCGCCCCATACTTTAGGCCAAGTAAGGTACTGCAGGGCTATTTAGCTTGAATTCTGCTCGTCTTGTGAGTCAACACTTGCAAACCGAGTCAGAATTTTTTTTTTTAAAGTTGCTCGCAAATCAAAACACTCTTAAACGGAGGTTCAACTGTACTTATTTCACTCATTAAAATGCAAATTAATGCATATTTTTTTTTTAAATGGGTTTTTCAGGATTAACTAAACGGAAAGTAAATGAACAGAAGAGAAATTCAAATCAATATAGAATGTGGCCACCTTTTGCCTTTAAAACAGCATCAATTCTTCAAGGCACATTGTTTTTGAAGGAACTCGGCAGGTAGGCTGTTCCAAACATCTTGGAAAACTAATCACAGATCTACTGTAAATGTAGGCTGCCTGAAATCCTTCTGTCTCTACAAGTAATCCAAAACAGACTCGATGTTGAGATCAGGGCTCTGTGGGGGCCAAACCATCACTTTCATGACTCCTTCTTTACACTGAAGATAGTTCTTAATGATATTGGCTGCATTGTTTGGGGTCGTTCTGCTGCAGAATACATTTGGGGCCAATCACACAACTCCCTGACAGTATGGCATGATGTATAACTATCTGCTTTGTATTTTTTTGATCTTGACCTAATCTCCAACTCCATTTGCATAAACACAGCCCCAATCTTGCAAGGAACCTCCACCATGCTTCACTGTTGCCTGCAGACACTCATTATTGTAACGCTCTGCAGCCCTTCTGCTACAGCCAAATATTAAAAAAATTGGCTCATTGGTCCAGAACACCTGCTGGCATATTCTGCACCCCAGTTCCTAGGTTTTTCAGCATAGTTGAGTTGCTTAGCCTTGTTTCAACATCAGAGGTATGGCTTTTAGTCCGCAATTCTTTCATGAAGACCACTTCTGGACAGACGTCTCCAGACAGTAGATGGGTGTACCTGAGTCCCACTTGTTTTTTTCCAGTTTTGTGCCGACGGTACTACTGGACATTTTTCAAAGTTGAAGGGAGGCATTATGGGTCTTTCATCTTGGCCAACCACTGTGTCTACTGTCCTCAACATTGCAAGTTTCTTTGTGCTTCTTCAAAAGAGCTTGAACAGCACAACTTAAAACTCCAGTCTGCTTTGAAATCTTGCCTGTGAGAGACCTTGCTGAAGTGTCTTGTTGCTGTGCTTAGTTTTGCCGTGGTGTATGACCTGTGACATGACACGGTCTTCCTCAACCTCACCTTAGCAGCAGAGTTTGGCTGTTCCTCACGCAGTTTTTAATCTCCTACACAGCTGTTGTATTTTTTTCAGCTTTACTTCCTTTTAAATACTCAGGGTCAGCCCAGCTGGGGTGGAGTTGTTCGGTGTGGAAGCACAGGAGCATTTACCTGTCTACTAGATATGTGCATTAGTTTTCGTCTGAATTTCAGGTATTTTCGTTATTATTAACAAACGAAAATGAACGCACAGAATCAGAAATCCGTCAGATCCGACAGTTTGATATAGATAGGAGATTCGAGAGGACAGTGACAATAGCGATCTGTGTCTATCGAACCTGCGGTCAAATGTGCCTAACCTAACTCTATTAGTCCAATATTATTCTACATAGAGAGAAAAGATTTGACATTATAGAGAGAAAAGGATTCGACATTATAGAGACAGTGTTGGGGTAGACCATTCGATATGAACGACAAAAATTAGACGAAGCAGCGAAAAAAACATACAAACGTTGAATCTGTCATTGAAGGCTTATGGTGTCTGTCGAAAATTGTAAGACGATTTGACAAGCAGCTAAACTGTACGACGCCGCAATTGTACATTTGTAGGCGGAACAATCGACCGAAAATGTACAATTGCGGCGTCGTACAGTTTAGCTGCCCCATCGAATCTTAGAACATTCGACAGACACCATAAGCCTTCAATGACAGATTCGACCTTAATTAATTTGGATTTTCGGACGAATGAATTTTTTAACGAAATAAAATAAATAATAACAAATTTCGCGAGTATCTAAATAAATGTATATTTCGGACGAAAACGAAATGAAATATTTCATGTCTACCAGTACATGAAAGACAGATATATCTTCTGTTCTATGTGCATGTAACACAGGAAAATCTGGATACACTACAGACAAACACATTTGGAGCAAAAGTAGTACAACAAATTCAAGCACAGTTTATTCTATCCTTTGACTTACCTATGTACATAAGATAATCATAAACTCCTTCCACAGTCATCACTTCCATGAAACAGTTCTGGTTATGCTTCCTTTCTGTATTGTCAGATCGGTTGGCATTATTCTTGTATAAATCGTTAAAAAGCTAAGAAACAGATATCATCATAATTAATACAGCACTCTGAAAACATACTCCACCCTAAAAAGGTGTACTGCAGCAATAACATTTATATATTTTGCGGTTTGCATATTTTAGAACGGTTCCTTTTTTTTTAGGCACCTTCACTCTCTCTCAGCTAATGAGTTAATGAATTCTCTAGCTTCAACAAAGTGACTTCTGGACCCTTTGTAGCTTTTCCTATAAACCTCCTCCTTGTTTGTGCATACAATTTCAAAGGATGACCATTTTCTAGTATCCAGGTGGTGCGATACTTCTATCACAAATCTCCCTGTTATTTGTGCCCATAGTTTTGAAGGAGGACCATTTTGAATTAATATTAAATTACGGTAGTAACTTATACAGACTGATTTAGCTTCTAGTTCCTGATAATTAAACCAAGGCGGCGGTGTGTTCCAGGGATATCCAAAGTTTTGTATCTTTTCCTAATGTATTAACAATATTAGGAAATTTCCCCCTTCGCCTCTTACCTTCAATTTACGAAACCATCTACGTTCCCTTTACAGAATACATTTAAGATTGCCTCCCTGAGATGGGGGTGAATTCTCTCTAGTGCTGAAAGTATAAGCCCTTGGTCACATCCTTTGTGTAGCAAAAATTCAGTCCTAACCATGACAGATTCATTTGCTGAATCTTCTGTCTGGAATTGAATGTATGTCATTAATTATTTTCATAGATAAACAACAAACATATAATCAAGAGGCATGGATCCTGAGGAAGCGCCTTTTTCGTGAAACGTGTCAATCCATTTTATGCCATTCATTCATTTTATATAATAAATATATATATATACACACACACACACATACAGAAACAAATTTGAGGATATAGGCACATGGCGAAGGATATTTAGTATTTTAAACTTTGTTAATAAAGACTTATGTTTTATATTGTCTGTATTCTCTCTGGCGGCACATTTAATGTCCCATTTTATCCCTCTGTCCCCTCCTACCTCTCCTTGGTAGAGGCGAAGGGGGAAATTTTCTAGTTGCTTTCACAGTAGGGATGGTGCCCCATTCATACAATAAAATGTATACAGTGAGGGTCGTAACACTACTAGTACCTTACTAACATTAGTTTATTACTCTGCAGCACTTATTGGAAATGTCATATAAATAGGGAAAACAACCCTGGGCAAATACATCCAAGAGAATGTACACATCTTTCAGCACAACACAATAACTTAAAAATAAATATCATGGGCCTAAATACCTTTGCCACGAAATTCACTGGCAACGTATAGTTATAGCCAGGATAACGCTAATGATAATACATTAAAACTAGCACATAGGGTTGTAAAGAGACATTGTGAGGGTCTTGCTGCACACCTTTTTATCATTTTCTGAAGTGGGGCTGAGTATAGTCAGCTCTGGTCTGCTTGGTTTGGGTTTTGGGGATTCACATGAGTCGATGAAGTTCATAATGAAAAGTTCCAGGTGTTGTCCTTTCTGCAAACAAGAACACCATTTAGTACAGACAGAAAATAAAGCAATCTTGTACTGGTAAAAAAATAAAAAGTAGGAGCTGCTCATGCAGACCTTCTCCTAAAAAATTCTAGCTGCTTGAATCTTTCAGGTTTCATTACTTTCTACATCTGTGGTTAAAAACAAGACGGTAGAGTCAGAACTGATCTGCATACTTGCTCCAGTTCAATATATTTATTGCAACCAATGGATCAGCATGAAGGCCACGCAAATAGCATTTTCACAATGAGAGGCTAACAATAGCAGCCTCTATATTTATTACAGTACACATTTCCTTAAAAGCATTTTTAACCACTTCAGCCCCAGAAGGATTTAATCACCAGGCCATTTTTTGCGATACGGCACTGAGTCCCATTAACTGACAATTGCACAGTCATGCAACGTTGTACCCAAACAAAACTGATGTACTTTTTTTCCCACAAATAGAGCTTTCATTTGGTGGAAAAATAATATATATATATTTTTTGCTATAATATAAAAACTAATTTCTTCATCAGTTTAGGCCAATATGTAATCTTCTACATACTTTTGTAAAAAAAATATCACAATAAGCGTATATTGATTGGTTTGTGCGAAAGTTATAGCGTCTACAAAATATAGGATAGATTTATGCCATTTTTATTATTATTATTTTATTTTTTTTACTAAAAATGGCAGTGATCAGCAATTTTTAGCGGGACTGCAACATTGAGGTGGTCAGATCACTTTTTTGGGACCAGTCACATTTATACAGCGATCAGTGCTATAAAAATGCAGTGATTACTGTATAAATGACAATGGCACGGAAGAGGTTAACACTAGTGGTGATCAAGGGGTTGCATGTGATCTAGCGAGGGGTTTCTAACTGTGGGGGGAAAGGAGTGACTGCAAGTACAGAGAGATCGCCTTTCCTAGTCACTAGAAACAGACGATCATACTGTACTCCCCCTGACAGAACAGGGATCTGCTTTGTTTACACTGGCAGATCCCCTTTTTGCCTCTCTGTGGAACGATCATAGGTGTGCCGGCAGACATCGCAACCACCCACTGTATCTATTACTCAAAGCGCCATTCTGGTACGGCGCTTCGTGCAATAGAGCCTCCCTGACGCAGTATAACTGCGGCGGCCGGTCGGCAAGTGGTTAAAGGCTAAAATATCTGAGCTCCCTCTTGATCCAGTGATGTGCAAGAGATCTCACTTCTTCTGGGTCTCTCATTCCTCATTGGCTGAGATAGCAGAGGGAGCCATTGGCTCCTGCTACTGTCAATCGCAGCCAGTGAGCCGATTAGGAGAGAGTGGGGGTCTCTCAGGAGCCACAGCTCTGTGTATCTTATGGACGCATAGAGCGGGGCTCAGGAGCGAGCACACACATGTGCTCCCAAAGCAAGCGACTTGCTATTGGGGGCACTGGCTGAAGAGGAGGAGCCAGGAGCGCAGGCAGGGGTCCCGAAAAGAGGAGGATCGGGGCTGCTCTGCGCAAAAATATTGCACAAAAGCAGGTATGACATGCTTGTTTTTGTTTTGTATTTATTACACTTTACCCAACAAAAGTGTAACTTTAAGTGTATAATAATTTACCTCTTTGATTAATTTTCCTGGTACAGACTTGATCATTTTACCTGCAAGAGAAAGTCAGAGAGTAATGACAGGAACAAAAATATTAGGCAAGATACTGAACGTGTCAATTCAGTTTTAACTACATAAATAAATCTGCACTTTTTAGTTCCTGAAATAAACAATTCTCTTTGTAAAAAGAATACAATTTACCAAGGTTGACATCTGGAAGGATCTTGTCATGAAACTGTGTTTCCAGGCTGTTAGGTGACAGGAAATCTGCTAACAATTGGCTATTACTAAGCTCTGGATGTTGTAATAGGTTCTGGAATGAGAGAAAACAAACAGCCTATTAAAATGAATAAACGTATCTGAGCTTTCAATTTGTTTGACCTACAGTGCCTACAGACAAGGTGCTGATTGCAGGATGCACCATTCTGATTTAGTAGAAATACAGCTTTGTGTTTAGTCTTGGCTTGAGCATCAAGTGTTAGGAACTCTGAAATTTTTTATTAAAGTTTGTTACAGAGACATCTGCTTATTTATCAGTAGCTCAACGAGATTAAGGAAATTGTACCACCAAGGTTCTTCGTCTGATCCTAAAACAACCAACAAAAGTGCTGAAATACAGTAGCTGCACAATAGCTGTCAAGAGCAAGTTCTGAAAAAGCATTATACTATTCACATGTAGGATTGTACATGTATTTAACAGCTTACAGTTCTTGTAAAATTAAAAAAAAAAAAATTAAATTGCATACCTGTAAATACTCCTCGAATTCCTCTCTTTTGGATTTTAAAAATTCATAGTTTTTGGGGCCAATAATCCTTTTTGATGGAAGCTGGGCATCAGGAAATGTACCTGTGAAATACATTAAATGTATATATAAAATGAATCCACTAAATCTACACCTACCCAATAGGTTTATTTAAAAGAAAAAAAAAACACATGAATCTTAATTTTAGGGTTGATATTTTGATGACTATAAATCTTACAAAAATCCATTTAAAAAAACATCATTCAGTGCTCACACAAAGTCTTCTGCTTCACATGCTGCCACAGTACAAAATATGTCTAAGTTACATCCAACTTCACATACCATTGGAAAAAAATAAAATAATTGAAAAGCCTTGTGCTTTCAGGTTAGCTCACAGGAAGTGACAAGGGCACTGCATTTCTGGCAAGATCAGTGGATATTTTCTGTACTTGATGAAAATGTTCCTAGCCCGAAAATAAAAACGAAGGCAGCCGCCATATCTATGGACTGGCAAGCTGCTACTTTTTTTTTTCTTGGGCTGCGAGAGACATTTTTGTTTTCTTAAATGTTAACATTCAGACCAAGTTGTCCAGTAAAAGCAAGAGGCTGGGATCAACTATAACAATGCCAGGGGTGCTTTTTGTAGTTGCAAAGATTTTTTTATTAAAGATAGTGTCATTGTATGCCACCAAAAGAGGAAAAGAAACAAGACAAGATACCATGTAAAAAATTCATGACACAAAAATAAACAGAGCAATCATCACCACTAAAGCTTCCAAATCCTCATTCAATTTAAATATTTATCTTTATTTCTTAAAACAGTTTATTATAAAAAAAAATGTGACCATAAATCTTCCAAACAGGGACAAATACAGCAATAATGAGTAAGGCCCCTTTCACACAGACTTTCCGATCAGGTCCGCTTGTCAGTTTTTGCAGGCGGACCTGATCGGAGCCTCCATTCACTCCTATGGAGCGGCGGATGTCAGCGGTGACATGTCTGCTGACATCCGCTGCTGTCTGATCTGATCATGTCCGTAAAATCCAGGATAGTGACCCTATTCTCCATCTGTCTGGCGGATCAGATCTAATGGGATGAAAAGGGACAGGTGGTCCATTTTCATCCGATCTCCCCATAAAGGAGAGTGGGGCTCTGACAGGTCTGTCTCTGCACACTGAGCGTAGACGGACCTGTAATCCGCCTGCTCAGTGGGAAAAGCCGTTCCTGTTGGGAGAAGACAGTGATTATCGCTATAGCAGCCACTAACGATAATTGCAAGAGAATCCAGCAGGCTGGTTGTACCCAAGTTGATCAATCAACTTGGTACATTCAGACTGCCCATTAACGGTGCAAATGTTGGGTGGTCCCTGCTGAACCGGCGGAGATTCGAACTGCGTATGGCCGGTCTAAGGCAGAGATGTGTAGATTTCAACAATAAAATTATTTTAAATGTTTCAACACACCGGGTGGGGAGGTCAAACCCCTTTTGTACCACTACAGACGGGTGTGGGACCTGGCGTCCACTAAGATAGGCATACCCGTTTATAATGACTACTCTCCGCTATGGCAAAATAAACATCTGACGGAATTTCGTACGGTTCCGGACCCCGGGGGTTGGGGCTCACGGGGCCTATTGTATCTTCACCAATTGGTGCAGAATGGCGAACTTAAAACGTACAACAACCTCCGAGAGGAATTCTCACTCCCTGACCACATGTACTTTAGATTCCTACAGGTGCGTCATGCTTTCAGGGCACAGTTCTCAGAGACGACCCCACCACCCACCCCCAATCCTATCATTGCAATAGCTAGGAGTCTAGACCCAAAAGGCCTTATCTCTTCATTTTACTCTATGTTGTCCGCCCGTGGGTTTGGTAGAGTGGCCTACGCTCTTAAGCCCCGGTGGGAGAGGGAAGTGGGCCCAATGGATACTGAGGAATGGGAAGAGGCTATGGACTCATGCAAAGAGGTATCCCCGAAGCTGTCAGATAGACTCACCCAGGTCTACATTCTCCACAGATCATACCTGACTCCGGTTAGGGTAGCTAGATACAACAGGGAACAGTCAACCTTATGAGAACGGAAACGGGCACCTTTTTTCACCTCCTATGGTCTTGTCCTGTACTACAGGGCTACTGGACCCAGATTGTTAACTTCCTGCATGATGACATGGGCTCCCCGGTCACTCTGGACCCCAAACAGTGTCTCCTTGGAGTCTTCCCTACCCTAATGGATAGGCATATCAAAACCTTCCTACAGGAGTCACTGTTTTTGGCCAGAAAGATTATTGCGAGGAGATGGATGAGGCCCACTCCACCCACATCGACGGAGTGGAAAAGAGAGATAAACGGAACGTTACCGTATAAAAAATTCTTATACATAAATAGAGGTTGTCCGGAGAAATGTAACAAAGTTTGGGATAGATGGCTAGATGACCCTGAAACATGCACGTAAATGAGGTGGACAAAGTTTGTCCCCTCATCGTGATCTCCGATTCCTGCTCATGTGAATACTTATCTTAACCCGGGGAATTGCAGGACACTTTGACCCCTCCACACTATCTACAATCTCAATGTACGATACCATCCCTGGTGTACCGTGGGGCCTAACTCTCAATGTACTGTACCGAGTTCTGTAGTGTATTATTTTATTCTTGCATGTATATGCCTCCCCTTCCTCCCTCTTTTCTTTATCCCTCGGTTGTAATCACTACTGCTATACTTGCAATATTGTTCTTGTTTACCTGAAATATATTTTTGAACCAAATAACCTACCTCACTTTAGGGATATGTGGTAATCTGAGCCTCCTACTCTGTTTACAACGTTGCTATACGATATCACTTCTGAATGCACTGTGGAGCCCGACCCCTGATGATGTACTCTAACTTGTACTGTACAATGTTATATTATTTCCACTTGCTTCTTTTATAACCATCGTTGCTGTAATTGCTTTGCCGACTTCTGTATACATGCCAATGTTTCTTTCTCAATAAAACATAACTTTTTTTTTCAAAAAAAAAATGTTTCAACACAACCACAGGGATTTTCAGGCAATCATTTTATTTAATCACCCTTGGTAAAGTGACTTTGCACATTTTCTTGGAGATTAGAGGGAATATCAAAGGTGATATTATTCTTAAGGGCGTTAATAGCTTCAAAGATGTCAATAATGAACAAATCACTAAATGGATCACAAAATGCCAACAGCACATAATCAGCATAAGTAAAAACATTTCCTGCTTTAACTTCCTGAATGAAACAAGGAAAGGAAAGTAGTTATCAGAGGTTCCGAAGATAAATTAATCAGAAGAAAGGAAAGTAGACATTCCTGACATGTGCCTAGTTCCATAAATATTTCCTGAGAGAAAAGGCCAGATGCAATTAATCTTTGTATATCAATTTCTACAAAATGCTCTAGTAAGCCTCAAAATAGATCACTGGCAGCTAAAATGATAGGTCTTTAATCCATCCAGGAACGTGAGATTACCAATGACCTTTTCAGAGCCCAAGTATTGGGACTGTAGCTAAATGCACCCCTAATGCCAAAACTACTTGACAAATCATGACATTTTTATTTCACTTACGCTCATGTGGTTTGTAAATCACTGGGACACGAATTGAGGGAAAATCTCCCAAACAGCAAACAAAACTTAACAGAGCTTAAAAACCCTTCCCCATTCTACCCAAGACAAAAAAAAAATTGGGGTGGCAGTTTCACTGTAGTATGTACTTTTAGTCAACAATCAATTTGTGGTTTTATTGATTTAATACGCTTTTTTTTTTCATTATGTAAAAAGTGTACATACATGTGATTAAATTTTAATTTAAAGCAGCTTTGACTACAAAAAACTCACCCCCCTCTATCTGATACTGTTCCCTGCAGTAATTGTTGTCTGCCACCAGATGTTGCCAGTCTTCCAACTGAATGACAACCAGAGTTGTTTAACTCACTTCCTGTGAACCGAGGGCATCGGAGACCTGTACTCTGGAGGTATATCATCCAACCATCCTGAGTTCACAGGGAAAGGCTGCATTTAGAGTTGTCACATCATTTTGTGGTGCTGCTCTGTAGAATCCAGGACCCACCCAGTGCTAAGAACAGGAGAGAAGGAAGAGGACCTGAGAAATGTGATCAGACTGAAGACTCACAGAAAAAAAAAAAACTATGTCTACATATTGTGAGTGTGCCCAAATGTGGCCAATGTCTTATGGCAAACGGAAGCATGTTACATTCTTTAGAGAAAGACCAGAAGGATTGTAACTGTATGAGAGGTATATAGATGATGTATTTATCATAAGGAAAGGAAGAGAGGAATCCTTGGTAGTTTTCCCAAATTGTCAAAATGAGAAAATTGTGACATGTAAACAACATACAGTATCTCAGAAAAGTGAGTACACCCCTCACATTTTTGTCAATATTTTAATATATCTTTTCATGTGACAACACTTTGCTACAATGTAAAGTAGTGAGTGTAGAGCTTGTACAACAGTGTAAATTTGCTGTCCCCTCAAAATAACTCAACACACAGCCATTAATGGCAGGCGGTCATGGATACTCTCACAGGGTGCGATTCTGAGAGGACGTCAATTTACGCCCCCCCAAAATTATCGAGCTGCACTGTAGCCATCATTTATTATATAGCTATTGTGTGGTCGGCAAGTGGTTAAAGACCCAGAGTTGTGTACAGTTTTACTAGAGAAACCATTATTTGTATAATGAAAGATACAATGCAAATCTCATAAACCCATATTTTATTCACAATAGAATATAGAAAACATATCAAATGTTTAAATTAAGCAAATGTACTATTTTAAGAAAAATTTAAAGGCAATATTGAAATTGACAGCAGCAACATGTCTCAAAAACGTTGGGAGAGGGCTACAGTGTAGTACATTCAGTTTAATGAAAAGATTAAATTGTACTTACATCAGTTAAAAATACTCAGGCTTTGAAAGAAAAAAAACACCAAGCACTCCAAACAATGGAAGTGACGTGTCGTTAAAAATCCCACTATGAGAGGCTCCTCCATTTTTCTCTTCATGTCACCATTTTAGGGATTTTCATACTATTCTGGCATTTATATATTAACAAGAAGTAAGAGACACTTTTCTTTTATTTTTTATAAAAAGTAAAAAAATGCCAAAGAAGTGATTAAATGCCACCAAAAGAAAGCTCTGTCTAAAAAAATGATATAAAGCTCATTTGGGTACAGCATTGCATGATGACAGAGTAACTGGTGGGCAAACTATCACAGCAATGAAAACTAAAAATGTCCTGGTATTGAAGGTAGAATTTATGATTTCCATTTTTCAGAGAATATGAATGGTTAGTGTTTGGTTGAAGCCATTTATTATCAATCAATCAATCAATTGTGTTTACTCCTTTTAAATTATACTCACAACAGAAATTACCCAAATGACCCCGATCAAAAGTTTACATACCCCAGTTCTTAATACCGTGTATTGCCCCCTTTAACATCAATGACGGCTTGGAGTCTTTTGTGGTATTTGTGGATGAGGCTCACTATCTTCTCAAATGGTAAAGCTGCCCATTGGCAAAAAGCCTCCAGTTTCTGTAAATTCTTGGGCTGTCCTTGCATGAACTACACGTTTGAGATCTCTCCAGAGTGGCTCAATAATATTGCGGTCAGGAGACTGAGATGGCCACTCCAGAACCTTCATTTTATTCTGCTGTAGCCAATTACAAGTCGACTTGGCCTTGAGTTTTGGATCAATGTCATGTTGGAATATCCAAGTACGTCCCATGTGCAGTTTCCTGGCTGATTTTCCTCCAGTATTTTTTGATAACATACTGCATTCATCTTGCCATCAATTTTGAACAAATTTCCTGTGCCTTTGTAGCTCACACATCCCCAAAACATTTGCGATCCACCTCCGTGTTCCACAGGAGGAATGGTGTACCTTTCGTCATAGGACTTGTTGACTCCTCTCCAAATTTAATGTTTATGGTTGTGGCCAAAAAGCTACATTTTGGTCTAATCACTCTTAATGACTTTGTGCCAGAAGGTTTGAGGCTGGTCTCTGTGCTGTTTTGGCGTACTGTACTTTGTGGCATTTGCGCAGTAATGGCTTTCTTCTGGTGAATCGACAATGCAGTCCATCTTTTTTCAAGTGCCTACTTATTGTGCATCTTGAAACAGCCACATCACGTGTTTACAGAGAGTCCTGTATTTCACCTGAAGTTATTTGTGGGTTTTTCTTTACAACCCGAACAATTTTCCTGGTAGTTGTGGCTAAAATTTTAGTTGGTCTACCTGACCGTGGTTTGGTTTCAATTTCAACAGAACCCCTAATTTTCCACTTCTTGATTAGAGTTTGAACACTGCTAATTGGCATTTTCAATTCCTTGGATATCTTTGTATATCCCTTTCCCGTTGTATACAGTTCAACTACCTTTTCCCACAGATCCTCTGACAATTATTTTGCTTTCCCTGTGACTCAGAATTCAGAAACATCAGTGCAGCACTGGATGAAAGATGCGCACACACTAATTACAAGCAAACAGATCACAGGTGAGGATGGTTACCTTTAATAACCATTCAAACCCCTTTGTGTTCACTTGTGTGCATGTTATCAGGCCAAAATCACCAGGGTATGTAAACTTTTGATCAGGGTCATGTGGGTAGTTTCTTTTACGATTATGATTTAAAAAGGAGTAAACACAGTTGATTGATAATAAATGGCTTTAGCCAAACACTAACCATGAGTGAAAGAAATGTTTTTGTGTCATCATTCACATGCTCTGAAAAATGGCCAAGAAATCATACATTCTGCCAGAGTATGTAAACTTATGAGCACACCTGTATATTATAGGCTACTCAAATGGTTAAACAGATATGACATTAAGGTAAGTCCAGAGCATAAAACATACCATGGAACTCTGTGAGCTTTGACTCCAGAACATAAAATTCAATGTACTTTCTGTACACAGACCAGTGTTCGGCTTCATGTCCAACTGCAAAACAGGGAATTAAATGAAATGTGAGCTATAAAGAGAACTGCAGATACTTAGTAAAAAGCTAATAAATTGGACATATACATATGCATATGCATTCAACAATTAGGAGCAGTTTGTCATCTTGCTACATTTGCAGGGTCTAATAAAGTGTCTTGCTTCCGTCAAATATGAATATATATGTTTAGCAGACCATAGAGGAAAACAGACAACTAAAAATGATTAATACATTTGGATTAAACCACTTTTTTCAGAAGTGCCTGGCATGAAAATATGCTAGAATTACAAAATGTAAATACAGTATCTGTACAGCTTGTCCCATATATACATATTAATGGAGCACATTGCACAATTTCTGTGCTCATTTGGAGTAGAATTTTTTCCTGCATTACCTATCATATCAGCTCATAGAATTATTGCTACGGTAGATGCATTATTACAAGTCAAAATACAAAAGTAAGATAAAGCAGTTTACTGCAGAATTGTTGCTCAAGTCATATGTTACAAGGCATAATGTGAGTATATTGCTGCCATCTACTGACTGGCTGAGGAAAGGGCAGAACACAGCTTTTTAAAGAGTTGTACCTAAGCTTAAAGGGGTTGTAAAGGAAAACATTTTTTTTTTTTTTTTTTTTTATAATAAGCATCCTTTACCTGCAGACATTCCTCTTTTCACTTCCTCATTGTTTGTTTTTGCTCAGAAGTTGCTCTATTTCTTCTCGGTTCTGTTCACTTCCTGCTTGTCTGATTTTACTGACCACCGTAAAAGGGAGGCTTTACTGCGATGGTCACTAACGTGCTCGCCCCCCTCCTGGGAACTACATCTGTGTGTCAGGATGCTCTCTACGTGTTAGAGACTTCAAGGAGGTGTGAATTACTGGGCGTGCCGCAATTCATACTGGGAAATGTAGTTCTTACATGAACGAGCGCCCCAAATCAGGAAGTGAACGAGAGAACAGAAACTAGAACGCCGGAGGTGATATAGATGAAGGAATTGAATAGGTATTTACTCCTTTTTTCTAACAGAATCATTACACTATTCTGTCTGTCTACCTTGCAGACATTAATTTTAGGCAAAACATTTTTTTCCTTTACAACTTCTTTAAAGTGGATGTAAACCCACATTTTTTTATTTTATTTTTTTATGTCACAATGTAGAGTGCCCAGAGTGCCCCATCTGTGCCCAGTCTTGCCACACAGAGTTAATCCAGCTCTGAGCAATCCTCTTTTATTGTTCAGTGAAATACAACGGACTTACAGAGAAAAACCTTAGTCTGTTCCGCCCCCTTGCTGTGAGTGATAGGTTATTTACATATCTCATGCACTAGCCTGGAGACCGGCATTATTTTTTAATTCCCACCCCACTCCTTTTCTGAAGTCATGTGGTTACTTTTCTTGATTTTGACTGGATGTTAGTGCTCATAGCAGAATTCAGTGTAAGGAATACACAGGAAAAAATGCATGTTAACAAGAGGAGTTTAAGGGGTGGGTGGAGAGTCTACTGACATCACAACTCTACCTACCAAGCTCCAGACAACAGACCCACCCACAGAATCTGCAGTTTTTCGGGTCTCATAACAGACAGAGGGGAAACATTTGACAGATACATGCAGGAGGCATCTATATCCTTATAGATCAGCACTATTGCAGTAGTTTAGAAAGGATGAGAGTGGGGTTTACATCCACTTTAAAGGAGAAGTCCAGCCAAAGCTTGTTTGGCTGGGCTTCTCTTATGGGTCACAGGAGTGCAATTTGGTTTTTCACTTCTGTGACCTGTTTTCAGCAGAGGGCGGACTTAAGTCCGCCCCCTGCTAACATCAAAGAAAACAGTCCAGGCCCCGCGTCATCCCAAAAAAGGAAGTCTGGATTCGCCAGGTGTCTGGACTGACACCCATCTCAGCGAGCCGCTGAGACGGCCGCTCCGCCCCCTCCACAGCTCAGCACTCCAGTGAGCAAGGAGGCAGAGAGGAGAGCTGCTGATTCACAGTCAGTTATAGTCAGGAGCTGTGAGAACCAAGCAATCGGCGGTGTTCGATCGTTCGGTTCTCAGTGTAAATGCCCTGGGGAACTGATGCAGCATCCACCTCGGTAAGTATGATACTGAAAAAAAAGCCCTTACTTCTCTTTTAAAAAAAGGTGTTAAAGGGCCTATGCCAGGGGTCTCCAAACTGCGGCCCGAGGACCAGATGTGGCCCTTTGCTAGCCTTTATCCGATCCTTTGGGACACTATTGCTCCCACTGACTGAGTAATATTTCAGTCGTCACAATAAAAAAAATCCTTCATAAACTAATGGTAATCTGTCTTTCCTCCATATATAATGATCGTCTCCCAGTGCTTTTTACATTTTTTGGAATAAAGTTAATGTTCCAAGTCTGCACTTAACTTATATATGAAAATATGTACAGTGCCTTGAAAAGGTATTCATACCCCTTGACATTGTCTCATGTTACTACCAAAAACTTAAATGGATTTCATTGGGATTTTATTTGATAGACCAACACTAAGTGGTACATAATTGTGAAGTGGAAGGAAAATGATAAATGGTTTTCAACATTTTTTACAAATAAATATGTGAAAAGTGTGGTGTGCATTCTTGTTAACTGATGTGTATACAGACCTTGAAATGTCTTAATATCTGGTAAGAAGATATATTCACCCTGTCTATCCCTTGGGGAGCACTGGGTGTTGCACCTGTTTATAATTGGAACAACACTTATTTTCCTTCACAATTTTTCTGGCTTTTGGACATTACTTAACCACTTAAGGAAATGACACGCAGGGGAGCGCGCGCGCATTGGCTGAGAGCGATCCGGAGGGGGCGGACAAAAACGAACCGCCACCCTCTCTGCACGGATCGCTCGGCCAGGTAACCGAACCTCCTCAAGGCACCAACGTATATATACGTTGATGTGCCTGTCGGTGCCATTCTGCCCACGTAAATGTACATGCGGTGGTCCGCAAGCAGTTAAAGGGTCATTAAAGGAAAAAAAAATGTTTGATGAAATGACTGTTTACATGGGTATAGAGACATAAAAGTTAACTGATTCCTTTTAAAAATGATTAAAAATAGATAAAAATCAATCATATAATGTGCCTCTAGTTTCACTTTCGTTTTTAAACTGGTTTCATGTTTCTGTGAAGTAGAGAAGACACACAGAACAAAAACAAACAAATCCAGGGCAGTGTTTTGTTTTTAAAATGAATCGGATTGGTTCTGAGGAGTTTTAGACACACAGCTTGGACCACAGTGAAAATCTGCCATGAGTTTTTTCATAAGGAGCCAGACAAACAGGAAGTGTGGAGATCAGAGAAGTATTACAGCTACTTCAAAGCAAAAATGAACAATGAGAACATGAAAACAGCACTGCAGTAAGGTAAAGGAAACTATTTAGCTAAAAAAAGTTTTCCTTTAGTGACCCTTTAATTTCATCACAATATTTAATTTCAATTTTTGATTTTATATTGGTGAACTTTTTGTGTGTTTTTTTTTTCTTTTTTCTGCTTTCAATATATTGAGGAGGCATCTCATCATATGTGATTGACAGCGCGACACATTTGGTTATATATTTTGATAATATGGCATGTACATATTTGTGAGTGCTGCTGTTTTGTCGTTCATTTAATTTATTTTCCTTATATATAAAATCTAGTGGAACCAATTGCCTTCAGAAGTCACCTAATTAGTAAATAGAGTCCATCTGTGTGTAATTCAATCTCAGTATAAGTACAGCTGTTCTGTGAAGCTCTCAGAGGTTTGTATGAGAACCTTAGTGAACAAACAGCATCATGAAGGCCAAGGAACACACCAGACAGGTGAGGGATAAAGTTGTGGGAGAAGTTTAAAGCAGGGATAGTTTATAAAAAAATATCCCAAGATTTGAACATCTCACGGAGCACTGTTCAATCTCTCATTAGATAATGGAAAGAGTATGGCACAACTGCAAAACTACCAAGACATGGCCATCCACCTAAACTGAAAGGCCGGGCCAGGAGAGCATTAAATCAGAGAAGTAGCCAGGAGGACAACTATTGTGCACGCCACAAATCTGGTCTTTAGGCTGGGTTCACACTGCTGTGAAAAGCGGCTCACAGCAGGGGTTCGGGGCATTTCTGTTCACCATTTCAGGTCCAAATTCAGACCTGGAATGGACCAGAAGGTGCACAGGACTCCTCTGCAATTCGCTCCGCAGCCATCCCGGAGCTGTGTTAACTGGCTCCATTGAGAGCTGGTCACAGTCTCATGAAATGCAAATTAGATGCAAGGAAACCCGCAGCCAATTCGCAATAGTGTGAACCCAGCCTTATGGAAGAGTGGCAAGAAGAAAGCCAGAAAAAGTCCAGTTTGCGAGAAGCCATGTGGGGGACACAGCAAACATGTGGAAGAAGGTGCTTTGGTCAGATGAGACCACAATTGAACTTTGTGTCCTAAAAGCAAAACACTATGTGTAGGCAGAACACTAAAGCCACGTACACACGATCGGTCAAAACCGATGAAAACGGACTGAAGGTCTGTTTCATCGGTCCAAAACGATCGTTGGTAGGTGCCTCATTAGTCAATTATCCTTCGGTCAAAAAAAATAGAACTTGCTTTAAAATTGAACCGATGGATGCCTAAACGATGGGTCAAAACCGATCGTTAGTATGCAAAAGCATTGGTTAAAAAGCCACGCATGCTCAGAATCAAGTCGACGCATGCTTCATCCGTCAGTCAGCTTCATCGGTTAACCAACAACGGTTCTTCAGACCGTTCTCATCGGATGGACCGATCGTGTGTACAAGGCTTAACACTGCACATACCCTGAACACATCATCCCCACTGTGAAACATAGTGGTGGCAGCATCATGTTGTGGGGATTCTTTTCTTCAGCAGGGACAGGGAAGCTGATCAGAGTTGATCGGAAGATGGATGGAGCCAAATACAAGGCAATCATAGAAGAAAACCTGTTAGAGTCTGTAAATGACTTAAGACTGAAGCAGAGGTTCACCTTCCAGCAGAACAATGACCTTAAACATACAGCCAGAGCTACAATGGAGTGTTTTAGATCAAAGCATATTCAAGTGTTAGAATGGCCCAGTCAAAGTCCAGACCAAAATCCAATTGAGAATCTGTGGCAAAACTTGAAAATTGCTGTTCACAGATGCTCTTCATCCAATCTGACAGAGCTTGAGCAATTTTGCAAAGAAGAATGGGCAAAAATGTCACTCTATAGTTGTTCAAATCTGGTAGAGACATCCCCAAAAAGACTTGCAGCTGTAATTGCAGCAAAAGGTGGTTCTACAAAGTATTGACCCCGGGGGGGGGGGGGGGGGCTGAATATAAATGCACCCCACACTTTTCAGATATTTACTTGTAAAACATTTTGAAAACCATTTATAATTTTCCTTCCACTTCACAATTATGTGCCACTTTGTGTTGGTTTATCACATAAAATCCCAATAAAATACATTTATGTTTTTGGTTGTAACATGACAAAATATGGAAAATGTCAATGGGTATGAATACTTTTTCAAGGCACTGTATATACAGTATATTTAATAGTCACTTCCAAACGTGTATTTCCTACACTAACTTTTCTACCCTACATTATTTTTGCCTGCCTTATTTTGTACAGTGTAACCACACATTCCTAGGACTTGTTCAATAATACATTCTTTTACTGTTGCATTTCTAAAAGACAACATATTTTGTAACATCCTCTTCAAAAATCCAATGGAATATGATCTCAAATGTTACCATATTGTGGTCCATTCATGACCAACTGCTCCCATAACTGCTCTTAAATGTTAGGAAATTGCATAAACAGCAGAGCTTCCCTTTTACTTGACTCATTAACTACATATATTAAATGGTTACTAAAATCAGGACTCTCCTGTATCCACTATATCTGGTCCCCCACAGTACACAGAACATGGAAATGCAATTATTTTAGTAAATCTAAACTGCTAAACACTTTTTCTCATCAGTGGTATATAGCAGCAGTCGTGTGACTTCTATCAATTTCCAGTCGAGCAATGGTTAAAGCTTGCAGAAGAAGTTTTCATTCTCCTCTGACTGTCCTATTAAGCTGCATGACCCCTGACACTCTGTCTGGACAGTGTTGATTGGCGCTGTGCCAATCACATGCACCCTGCCAAAAAATGCCACTAAACTGAGCATGTGCAGACTGCCCCCAAGGCTCTGTACAATCAGCAGATAGATTGGGGACTGTGGAAGAAGTAGAGAATCAGTGAAGACAGGATCAAACAGCCTTTTTACACATTGCGGAGGACTAACCCATTTGGTTCCACAGTGAGTATAACAAACATGCTTTATGTATATAAAGACTGATTTTACTGTAGTGGGTTTAGTAACACTACGTTAACTGCTGTGCTATGTGGATACAAATCTACATATTTTATTAGAGCCTCTAAGCTTTAAAGCGGAACTCCCAATATGGATTTTGAATTGCACAGTTATAACAGTTCAGCTTGGACCAATGTTATGCTACTGCACTGCTCCTTTATTTAGAGCAGACTTGTCATTCTCAGGTAGGCTTGGCCTACCAGCAAGGTAAAAAAATATTGAGATCTGACCTTCAGGTTCCCTTGACTGAGGAAGACTGGACCCGTATTGATGACTGTATACATAAGGGGTCTCTTAATGTTGCTATTCAGGAAACCTGCTATAAAGTTGAAACACGCTGGTATAGAACCCCGGCTCTCCTGCACAAATTCTCCCCAACAGTCCCGGACACGTGTTGGAGATGTGGAAGGGAGAGGGGGACCATGCTCCACATATGGTGGGACTGTGGTTCTCTTCAGCCATTCTGGAAGGAAGTACACAAGCTTATTGCACATTTCACTACCTATACTCTAGACTACTCCCCGGCGCAATACCTCTTGCACCACACGCATTTGACTAGACATGAGTATTTTAAGTCCCTGGCCATGCATATGGTAAACGCGGCGAGACTCTGCATCCCAGTACATTGGCGCTCTACACACACTCCGACGATTGGGGAATGGTTTAACAGGATTTCTAAGATTGAAGAAATGGAAGAGCTAATTCATATCTCCCAAGAGCGCGTTACGGCATTTACAAACACCTGGGCATGCTGGACCCACTTCAAAACAACTCAACGCTACCTGGCCCACGGCCCTTAGACAGTACTGTAGACGGGCTTATCCCTACTGAGTTAACATTCCTTTGCCCGTATGGTGTGGTAGGCCTGGCGGAGGATTGCCGACACCGACGATTCCCCGTAGAGGATACCTCCCCCCCCCTTTTTTTTTCCTCTTTTCCTCTCTTTCCTCTTCTTCTCTCTCCTCCCTCCTTTTCCTCCTCCCTTCTTTCTTTCTCTCTTCTCTGTCTCCCCACCCAAGGGAATTTAGTTGTACTTTAAAAGTTAACACAGTACCTGCTTTTCTGTCATTTCTTTCAACATCTATACAAAACACAGGTATTCTCTCTTTTCGATCTCTCTTTTCAAACTCATCATAGAAGTCCACATAAGGTATGCTGATTTTCCATGCAGAAAGATTACGAGGCGTGTTGGGAGTGGTTGCAGAAAGAACCTCCACAGGGGAATCATCTTCTAATACCACAATGCCTTCTTCAATCTGAAAGAGGACATAAGATGGATACCTTCAGTACTATAAAAGAAAAACTGCAGCAGAGAGATTTCACGAAACCACCTCTGTGTATTATAAATAGATATATTACTGTCGCTTACCGGACTGGAGCACCATTTCCTAACGCCATCTTGCTCATATTATTCAGCCTTAGGTTTGATCCTTGGCTGATGTGCAAAGGAACTCCTTTTTTTATTGTTGTGCCTTTTATATTATTTTGCTGTGGACACCTGCTGTAAAATTTATTTTAATTTTTTGGTTGTTGTGACACTTGACTGTTTTTTTAAATAAACCTCCAATTTTTTATACTTCACCATGAAGACTCTATTGTCCCTTTTTTGCTGAGCCTACTATTCCCAGACCAAGTGCCTGGTAAAGCTGAGTGGATTCTGCCTATTTTTCCTTCCTGTGTGGTGTGATCCGGTCTGTGGAACAGCTGAAGGTGATATCCTCATCCAACAAGATGGAAGCATCCCTCCATGATCGAGGTGGTCATTTATTGTGGCCGGCAGGCTGATGCACACGCTCTAGAGATCTCTATAACCTGAGGTCCTCTCAGTCCGGTAAGCGGCAGTAATATTACACTCTTTTGGCTGAAAATAAGACCAAGGCTCCTTCCGTGTACTCCAATAAATATTGCAGTACCTATTGGATTAAATCCTAGAAGTGTTCTATTTTTATGCTTTGGGACTTTGTTCTTTTTTCACACAATGAACATTTAGCACATCATTTACTTTGAATACATTTGCCTCTTGTTGTTATTCACAGTTTCTTTTGCGTATTTGTATATGCACAATCATTACCGATTTGACTATTTAACATAGGGATTTCTATAATGACACTTTATTGAAATGTTGGTTGCGCGCTTGTTTATAATTTATATGTTTCTTTTGGCCTTAAGTATTTAGGCTTTCATGAGCAGCAGCACCATTTGTGTTTGATCATTTTTTCACAATCAATTGTTTGATTTTTCACATTCACTTTTTATTAGGTCAGGCGCAGAGTTCTTTTCTCTTTTTTGACCTCTGTGTATTGCTCTGCCCAGGCTGTATTTAATAATTGCTCAAACACGTTCAAGGACAGCTTTTAAGCCAGTCTGATGTTAGATCATATGGGCTAGATGCAGGTAGAAGCAGCGCAATTGTAAAGTTGCGTAGCGTATGCTATTTACACTACGCCGCCGCAACTTTTACGGGCAAGTGCTGTATTCTCAAAGCACTTGCTCCGTAAGTTGCGGCTGCGTAGTGTAAATAGGCCGGCGTAATGCAAAATGGGAAGGTAGGCGGCGTCTTTTATTTAAATTAAGCGCACCCCCGCGCCGAACAAATTGCGCATTCGCCAGCCGGGAACGTAGCCCAGTGCGTATGCTACAAATTACGATGCAAATACTCAATGAAAACGACGTGAACGTCACTTACACAAAGCCCTATTCGCAGAAGTTTTACGCAAACGACGGGAAAAAAAATACGCCGGCACGCCAACCATACTTAACATTGGATGCGCCTCATATAGCAGGGGTAACATTACGCCGGAGTTACGTGTACGCAAACGACGTAAAAAAAAAAAAAAACAGCGTATCTATCTCATTTTAATATTTGACACGTAAATCAATGGGAACGCCACCTAGCAGCCAGCGTAAAAATGCAACTTGGATACGACGGTCGGATCTAATGGAAATCTATGCGTAACTGATTCTATGAATCAGGTGCATAGATAGGAGGGCTCAGACGCAGAGATATCTGGAGATACGCCGTCGTATCTCTTTGCTGAATCTAGCCCTTTGTTGCTAACTTTAAAGTAAGCTCCAGCTAAGAGCGAAGAAAAATAAATATTCCAAGCTAAACTTTATACATCCTTGATGAATCCAGCTTTACTATGAAAAACATAACGATGCCAGTGCTGCAATAAAGAAATCTGCAATCTGACCATGCCTTAAAGGGGTAGTAAAGTTCCGATAGTAAACCAAAATGCAGGTTTAAGTCATAACATACCAACCGACCAATGTCGCCCACCATTCGGCCCGTGTCTACTAGGCTTAACCTACAAACTGGGCCCGCCAGCTCCAAGGCACTTCCATATTCACCTGGTCTTCCTTCGGAAGAATTTGGAATCTTCGGCAGCTTGAAAGGCCAGGTAGCAGTGACGTCACCCCCGCTCATGAGCACAGGAGTCACTTAGCACCATAGCACGCAGTGCGTGCTGTAAATGTGGTCCGAGTTGCGCATGTGTGGCTCAGATCACATTACGCGCTGAAAGGCAGGGGGAAGTTTATGACAGAAGAAACCTCTAGGGACACTTCTGATATAAAATCTCTGCCTGTCAGTGGATTTTGCATTTATTAAGTGTACTTTAAAGTGTGCCCAGACTGTATCGTATTTACTCTGGACTATGGGTGGGTGCATTCCATACACAGGATGCCACAGTTACAAGGAAGTACAACAGCTACTTGTGATTGTAGCCATATTAATGCATTTGCAACAAAAATAACTGAATACTGTCCATGACACTTTTTATTTGCACTAAGATATAAAAAGATTTCAGGGCATTTCCTTCTTCTTAGTCGAAGAAGTACTGATACAAAGTTTTAGCAAAATGTTGAGAGAAAAAACACCCACACATACAAAGCAATGGTAATTGAACTGGGACACAGTTAAGAAAAAGAAAGGAGTGGGATAAGGAATAGGGATTGGGTGTAAGGGTAACCCACGGTCAGAATACACTGATCAGTTCTGCAGCCAATCAAATGAAAAATTTCCAGCAAGGTTGTTCATGAGAAGTCGATTAAGCCAATGAACAGGAACTTCAGCTGGTCCTTGCTGAACTGGCCAAATTTCGATCCACATATGGCCAGCTTTAACCTCCCTGGCGGTGTTCCCGAGTCTGACTCGGGGTTAGATTTCTGTGCTATGATCGGTAACCCCGAGTCAGACTCGGGCTCGCCTCGCAGCATCCACAGAGACAGTTTACTTACCTTCTCCGTGGATCCAGCGATGCATCCGCGCTGTGTGAGCGAGCGGGTGCTCTCTCGATTCACACAGTGTCCCCGTGTGCCGCCGATCTCCGTTCCCTGCGACGTTACGACGCACGGGGACGGAGAACGGCGCCAAATTCAAAAATGTAAACAAACACTATACATACAGTACACTGTAATCTTATAGATTACAGTACTGTATGTAAAAAATACACACCCCCCATGTCCCTAGTGGTCTGCCCTGTGCACTACATGTCATTTTATATAATAAAAAATGTTCTTTCTCCCTGCAAACTGTAGATTGTCCATAGCAACCAAAAGTGTCCCTTTATGGCAAAAATTGTTTTAGAGCAGCTAAAAAACAGCGATAATAAATCAGAATCACTTGCAGAATTTAGCGATAGCGATTTGTGCGGAAATACGTCATAAAAAAAAAAAAATAATGACACCAAAAATTCTGCAACTGAGCAAATTTCAGTGATTTTGATTTGATTACACTATTGAATAATTTTTACTATAATTATATTATTATTTGTTATAATTTTTTATAATTATTTATTATATTATAATTTTGAATAAAAAAATTCATACCCGGGATGCCTATTAGACTCTTGTTTGGATAGATTTAAGTGAGTTATTCCTAAGAATTACAAGCCTACAGTATAAAACGCCAAATTCCCTTGCAAATAATGGTACCGCTTTCAGCACCTAAAATCTGAAAGAATCATACCGCCAGGGAGGTTAAAAGGATAAGTTCACCTTTCGTTACATGTTTACGAACAGACCAGCCCCCGTACTTCCTCAATCTGACAGCTAGCGGAGATCTTCTCCACCGCCACTAGCTGTCACAATTTACAATAAATGTGGCCGAGCGAGGCTCCTGCTGCGCCACTCATTCACTGTGCCCTATGAATGGAAAGTGACAAGGTCCGGCAGCCTTTGCTGTTGTCGGCTTGTAGTTTTCAATGAACTACCACAGTGCTGTGGAACGCTGTGGTGGTTTATTCTCTATTCTTGTCAGATTGTATCTGCTTGCCTGTATGGGCACACAGGTACACTGGCAGATCTCATGTAAACCTGCATGGCACAGCGCTGGTGCAAAGCTTTAGAAGCTCCAAAAAAAAAAAAATGCACATTTTTTTAACCTGCAAATAAATAAAAAAAAATCTAAAAAGTGCACTTATCCTTCAAAGAGGTTATCATAAAAAAAAACGATAGATAGTGATATAAAAAAAACACAGTATGGTCAGCATGTGTGTTTTTTTTTTCTTAGAGATTGTCCTATTTAACATTTTGCTAAAACCTTTTTTGTTATCAGTACTGACTGGAGCAAGAAGAAGGGAACACTCTGAAATCTTGTCATTTAAAGCAAAACTACAACCAAAACAGAGAAAGTAATCTGCGTAATCTACAAAGATCTTAAATGTCCTCACTTATACAGAGCTAATAAGGTTCATACTAATATGCCATAACCAAGTACAATTTGTACTATGTACCATTTTGTGTCTCAGTTTCTTTTCATGTCTATCTTGAAGGTCACTGCAAAGTTCCAGTAGCCTATGTGTAAATGAGGCTGAAATCAAAAGGCTATGAGGGGAATTTACAAAAGCTGAAGACAGAATCTTGAGCAGCTGTGCACTGTAACTAATCAGGTTTAGCCCCAGGCTATTCTATTAAAGTGGTTGTGAACACCTGAAACAAAGAACAAGGCAACCCTCTCTACACTCTGTACTAGCCTCAATCCAAAGCACCTTGTGCGATTCCTGTCTGCTGCCTCTTCCCTCTGCATGAGTCACATCTGACAGGTTATGCCAACACCACAGAATCTCAGAGGATGGTGCTCCCTCCCTTCATTGCACCACAGAGGTGATTAATAGCCTCAGCTGTGCATGTTTTCCTATGAAATTGTGAAGGGGGGTGTCCTTTCCCACTACCAAGGTGTCATATTATACTCGGCTCTGTGCTGTGCAGTGTCTAACATCAGATCCCCACCCCCTGCCTTCTAGCGCTGACAAATAGCCTTAGATCTTTGTACTTTGAACTGCTGTAGAGCAGAGAGGGATGCACATAAACAGGTACAACTTATCAAGTAGGACTTGTTTCATCACTGTGCATCACCTGAGGCTTGTCACTTCAGTTGGTATCCATAATGCATAAGGGATTACAACCACTTTAAGTTTTGAAAATAAAAACTAGAAGCTGATTGATAACAATACATAGCTGCTTGCAATTTTACCGTATTTATCGCCGTATAACGTGCGCCGGCGTATAACGCGCACCCCCAATTTAAGAGAGAAATTTCAGGATTTAAAAAATAAACCACTTAGAAGCAAAATAATGGTCAGTGTCCCTCTGCAGCCTGTGTGTACCTCTGCAGCCTCACCTCATCTCCTCATGCAGCCGCCAGTCATCTCGTACAGCTGTCATCTCAGTCACATACAGTCCCGCCTCGTGTCCCTCTGCAGCCTGTGTGTCCCTCTGTGAACTCACCATCTCCTCATGCACCCGCCCGTCATCTCGTACAGCCGTCATCTCCTGTTCACTCGGCGTCTGCAGTCACATACACAGTCCCGCCTCCGCCATCAGCATTGGACCAGCTCCTGTGATTGACAGAACACTGGTCCAATGCCGGTGGTGGAGGCAGGACTGTGTGTGTGTGACGTCAAAGCCGAGTAAAGGGAAGATGACGGCTCGGTGAATTCCGGCGGCACTCGTTCCCCTCCGAGGTGCGCTATCGGCGTATAACGCGCACCCCTGCTTTGTCCCCGATTTTCAGGGGAAAAAAAGTGTGCATTATACGCCGATAAATATGGTATGTCTGCTCCAGTCTTAGTAAATTCCACTCTATGCTTCGGGCTGCTTTTGATGCGGTTCATTTCCATTCCTCCGCTTAATCTAGGACAAATAGAATTAGGATATACCTGTTGGAGTTTAAAGGACTTTTCGCAGGGTTCCGTCTCATCATTTTATATATAACTGCAACATACAGTAAATTCATTAAAATGGATTGTAGAATATTGTAAATAGCAGATGGGCATATCTATAAGAAGTAGAATGTGCCTATTGCAATTAAATCACGATAAACAAAGAAATAGCCCTTTTTACTTACAGCATAATCATCTCCTTCTGCCAAGGCATAACTAGGCAGCATAGCCCCTTCCATGGCTGTGCTCTTGAAGACTCCTTTTATTTTACTGCCAATTTTTCCAATACCAGATGGTTCTCCTCTTTTTTGCGTGGTCCTGAGATAAAGTACATCAAAAATGCATCAAAGCATCATGACCCAAGCTAATAAGTCCTAATTAACAAATGTTGATCAAAAATAAAAGTATTTTTGTGCTCAAATGGTGCATGTTAGAATGTAGCAAGAAACATGCAAGAAAAAAAAGAAAGAAATAATGCCAGTGGCCACCTAAATATGGCGTTTCAAAAGCAACACTTCACAGCTGCCCTAGGGGAAAGGGAGGAGGAACACAACACCCGCTGGACACATTGGAATCTGTTCTGATTCTCAGACAAATATAAGTCCTACATCTGAGTATCTTGTTTGGGGATAATTTGGAACCTTGGGTCGTCGACCTTGCCAGAACCTCATATCCCCCCTCCCCTCTTATTTCCCCGCTACTGCTCCTCCTCCCCCTTTTTTTTCCCTCTCCCCCATTGATACAATAGGTGTCTCCTACTCTTTTTTTCCTATAAAATTAGAAAATTCCCACAGTTTGCAGTGATCCGTTGGTACCACTCCTGCTACTCCAGGTTTGAGAGCCACATCCTACATGAAGTACAATGTTTGGGTTCAGTCCTCTAAAGTATAATGGCTAGCTACCTGATCAATAGGGAAAAGCTTGCTCTACACCCCAGGTGGTCTTCTTTCTCCCTATTGGTCTTACCCAATAGTCTATACATGTCCAATTAAAACTATGTATATTAGGGAGCTAGGAGGTTCCCTCTACTGTTACGGTTGAACTGCAGGATAGTACTGTTGTGGAGTCTTTAGACCACAGTCTTCTGTATTACTACAACGTCGTAATGGAACTTTGATTGCTACCCCTCTAATGTACATAGACCTGTTTGACGAGTTATTATCATTGCCTATTAATGGATATGGTTTGCCTTTTTTGTATAAACTGCATTCCTTAAATATAGATTATAAAAAATAAAAAAAATGCCCATCCTCATATATTCTTCTAGTTTCTAAGATACTGTAAAAGAGTTTGAGTGTTAACAGTGAACACTAAGAAACCGTTAGTTTGTAAAAGGCAGGCGACAGTGCAGCAACTATTAACATGATCTGTTAAATACTGCATACAGATTGAAAGTGTTTGTTCTAATTGTTCAGTAAGTGCAAAAATATTCTGCTTGTCATCAAGTTAGCTTGTAACCTATAGAGGTCAACTGACAACATAGTGCCATTGCTGCACTGAAATGCCAATCCCTGGCCACTTTACCTTTGTGAAACATAGATCTCTATGTTATGGAAATGGCAGGGGGGGGGGGGATTGGTGTTCTACAGTCCTGTTCTAGAGTGACAATTCTGTGAGTAAGCATTGTCACTCTATGAGAGGATGTATGTTACAGGATCACCAGATGAATATAAGGGGGAAAAAAAGGCCTTAAAAGCAAAAACAACCGCCACATCCACATCTAGGTATGCAACCTGCAATATATAACATTTTTGTTTTTGAGTTTAGACACACTTTGAAGCTTTAGGTGACAAAATAAAAATGGGTGGACAGGCAGGATTTTTAATAGCAGAAGAGACATGCTTTGCCTCTTCTGCATTAAAGCTACCTACCTGCCTCTCCATCCCTGTACAGTAAACACAAATTCCGCAATGTAGAATCTGACAGAACTCCCGGGTGTGGCCAATGACAACGGCTGGCGATCGAGACCCGAAAGCCGGCCCCCAAAGGATGTCAGCAGCGAGTTTCGGGGACGGCACATCACTATAAGTATACCCTTGTTTTAGGCTGAAGAGTCAAATAAGCCAAGTATAGGGGTGAATGTTAAAAGACTAAACCCAAGAACAAAAATGAAATCTATTTCAGTGTACAAACCTTAGATGTGCTGACTGCCCTAATTTTTTTTCAAGATAAGAACTTTTTCAGCAAATACAGAAAATATCAGCTGATCTTGCCAGAAATGGAATATCCTTGTCACTTCCTGTGAGCTGCATAAATATCTTCCCAGCTTTCTTCTGTAATCTACAAATTACCTTTATCCCCCAAATAATGGAGATGGAGAAACACATGTTTGTAGTCTAAATCAGGAAAGCAGGCTGACAACTATGGGTGACAGCCATGGCTCCCTCCATAGATGCATGGAGGATTGACGTTGCTACCCAGGAACAGGAATTGTGCAATTTGCAGAGTTAACAGTAGAAATAAAGCAAATAAAGCAAAGATACCCTTTATTTTTTTCATAGGTAATGTTGTACACGGTGGCAGCCCATCCATAGGAGGCAAACGGGCATCACCCTCCCTATTCATGCATTCAGTCCTCCTCTTTTTTTTTTTTTTAACCACATGATTAGAACCTGAGGCTCTAATTGGCTTCATTCCCATCTGTCTCCTGGATTACCACCACTGCTCAAAATATTGAGCACCAGTCACCACTGGTTGTACAGCTGTATTAATTTATTGCTGATTATGGAGATTAATGCATAGGTTCAGTGGTGGCCATCTGTCTATAGCAGTTGTCACCAAACTTTGCTTAACTTTATCTGGCTCTTGAGGCATTATTCCTGCCAGTGACACCAACGATGGGGCATAATTCCTGCCAGTGACACCAACAATGGGGCATAATTCCTGCCAGTGACACCAACAATGGGGCATCATTCCTGCCACTGACACCAACGATGGGGCATAATTCCTGCCACTGACACCAACGATGTGGCATAATTCCTGCCACTGACACCAACGATAGGGGCATAATTCCTGCCACTGACACCAACGATGGGAAATAATTCCTGCCACTGACACCAACGATGGGGAATAATTCCTGCCACTGACACCAACGATGGGGCATAATTCCTGCCACTGACACCAACGATGGGGCATAATTCCTGCCACTGACACCAACGATGGGGCATAATTCCTGCCACTGACACCAACGATGGGGCATAATTCCTGCCACTGACACCAACGATGGGGCATAATTCCTGCCACTGACACCAACTATTTCTCCCCCCAATACCAAAGATAGGACATTTGCTAATGCCAATGGGAGCAGTCCGCCCCCCTAAAGTCTGAAGGACAGAAAACTGTCCCTTTCTTTAGAAAGTTTGGAGACCCCTGGTCTATAGCAATAAAAAATAGTTAAGTAAATGTATCTTTTCTTTTCTGTCTCTACAGATGTGCTCGGTGTAAAATACTGCCATCTAAAAAGCAAAGTAGAAATTGTAAAGGCTATCAGTTAGTATGGAGGCAGTTAAAGGGCTTAAATAGAGGCGAGTCAATGCTGTCATTCTCAACATCACAATTACATTGATATTTATATAAAATATCCAGGCAGCCATGTTAGAAGGATCTGCTGCCAACATTGACAGGTCCAGCATAATCATTTGGTGCCATGCTTTAAGTGCAATGACATAACAGCCAGGCATCCTGCCTTTACAAGTCTTACCTGTTACTTTAAAAACATGTATTAATACAACCTGTCAAAGAAGCCTTTACTTCTGGCTTCATTCTAATTCGATGCAGAAACAGAGGTCCCACTTACTACAAAGTTGCTATTATTTAAATTTAAAATGTAAAGGCAGTATGTATATTTTTTTTAAGAGAGGTCATATCCTATTTTCACCCTTGATAGTATGTAAATACTGTACATTATTTCACAGTTTCCAAAGCATATAATGAACCAATAAGTGGTCGATGGCTGTTTCTGGTCTCACCCAACAAAATGGCATAGAAGCCTACTTCAGTGCAGATCTTGCAATTATAGGTTTTCTATGTTGCTTTATACCAGGGCTATCCAGTTCAGCTGCAGACAAAGGCCCTAATTTTTGGGTAAACACCTTGATAAGGCAGCTAAAAATTACTGTTTTTTTGAACTGTGAAACGTATAATAGTATACAGTATATAATTGTTCCGAGTACGTGAGTAATGATTACATACACCAGGTAGAGTGAAAAGAGAACATAAACTTCCCCCAAGACATTGAAGTGTAGACATAAGAAGTACAAAAGTGCAATCACGATACTACACAGTGAAGCAATTCCAACATGCTGTCAGAAAACTCACCGTATATCATCCAAACTTAGGCTATTTCTGCAATGGGTACACGGAAATACAATTTACAGTCAATGTTAAAATACAAGCATCTTGCTTGATCAGAAAAAGAAGGAATGTTTTATTGTATCACAGAATGCAAGTTGTTGTACTCAAACAATTGAAGTCACTTATTCACCCCTGTCCTGACACCGTTCCTCCGATCTTTGCAACAGACTTAATCTGCATATCCAACACACTCAAGAACGTCTAATGCCTGTGTCTCTAACCCAGTGATGGTGAACCTTGGCACCCCAGATGTTTTGGAACTACATTTCCCATGATGCTCATGCACTCTGCAGTGTAGTTGAGCATCATGAAAAATGTAGTACCAAAACATCTGGGAGCCAATTTGTTGAAACTCGAATATTAACAAAATTATGCTTGCTTTCTGGGTCTTATCTTCGCCCGAGTGTGCAATTACAGAGACAGGTTTATTGCCCTTCCGTGGTAGAATGGAGTGTGTGTGAATGTTACACCAATCACAAGGGGACGGGGCAGGGGTGAATTTCCTTTGAGGCACTGACAGAAACAAAGAGGCTTCAACTGCTAGTCTCTTCTAAAAATGTTAACAAGTTGTTATGCCGACTCTCCTGATCCTGTATTTGAATAAATGACCTGACACTGGTATGCAGATCAGGACTTTTCTGATAAGCATACTTGTTCCAAGACAATGACAAAGTATTAAAAAAATGGAGTGGGTCAAGATTATTGTCAGGCAACTAGTATTTTCAGAAAGATCAACAATGGCAACCCTATTTTTTCTCTTTCAAAGTGTTTCACATTAGGGCGGGGGTGGATTCGTTTTAGCAGCGCTTTTCAGGTGCTAGCGGGTCGCTTTCAAAGGGTTGTAAACCCTCAGCACTTTTCACCCTAATGCATTCTATGCATTAAGGTGAAAAACCTCCTTTAGTGTAGCAGCCCTCCAGGGCCCACTGTTTTACTTACCTGAACCCGATCGTTCCAGTGTCGGGAACGAGCACACCCGCTTATGCCGGTGTCTCGGTTCCTGATTGGATAGATTAATAGCAGCACAGCCATTGGCTCCCGCTGCTGTCAATCTAATCCAAGGACATAGGAGTCGGGGCCGAGTCCTGCTGTCTGTGTCAATGGACGCAGCAGCAGACTGGGGAGCTTGCCCGCACGAGCTCCCTAGGAAAATACTTCCACCGAGGGGCACTCGATGTTGGGAGGAGCCAGGAACGCTGCTGAAGAGGAGGATCAAGGACACACTGTGCAAAACCCTTGCACAGAGGAGGAAAGTATGACATGTTTGTTTTTTTATAAACCTTTAGTGTCCCTATAACCCCCACTAGTGGCCGAAGAAAGGGTTAGACGTGCCCGCGTTGTAGTGCCCGTGCATTTCAAAGGGCAGGGCGTTTTGGGAGCAGTGTATAGACCACTCCCAAACCACCCCAAGGATGCTGCTTGCAGGACTTTTTTACCCATTCCTCAAGCACACTGCCTCAGTGTGAAAGCACTCAGGCTTTCACACTGAGGAGGCATGAGAAGGGCTTTTCCGGCGCTTTACAGGTGCTATTTTTAGCTCTGAAATGCCTGAAAAGCACTTCAGTGTTAAAGTCGAACTAAAAGGCAAAACTTTTTCATTTTGGATAGAGTAAGGGGAGGGTTGTAACGCGTCAGTTATTTTTCCCCCCCATCTGTGTCCCATTGGGGAGAATTACCTTCATGTCTTCTCCCATAGCCTAAACAGGAAGTGAGAGGAAATCCCTCCAAAAGGTGGGGAATCTTGAGATGTCACCAGAACTAGTGTCCCCATTAGAATATTTCCACTCTATCACTTTTCTGGGGACAAACCAAAATTTGGGATTTTCTTCTACTTTAACTCTTACTAATAACAAGTAAACAGGATAAATAGGGACAGTGAATCTCCCTAAAGAGGGCACAGACAGCAATAAAAACTCACAGATGTTCTAATCCCTTTCTACGCTTTCAAAAAACAAAACAAAAAAAAAAAACAATTGCCTTTAGTTGCACTTTAAGTATTCTGATTACATCGAATCATAGGAAAAGCATTGCTATTTTTAGTTCTGAAGTCTGGTTCATATATTTTACATGGCCCCATTTACAAATGTATCAGCACTCAGTAGAAGAAGCGGCCCTCCCGCGAAACATGTAGAGCCTGCCTGTGATTCGTCATATATGACAGATCATTACGTCTCTTCTGAGATTTGATGCTCTTCTTTTTTTTTGGATTTTTATTGGATAATTATACTCTGCTGTTCACCACAGTTCTTGTTCCAATTATAATTTGTTCTGTTTTAATGTTTTTATATGTATTCACTATGATGTTGGTCCAATAACCCTCGTGGGAATTGCATCAATAAAGTCTACTCATATTTTTATAATTGGTGCCTAGAAAGTCCATTTTTGTCCTCTTTCAGCAATTGCTATTTCCAGCACTCAGTAGACGCTATTCTCATCCCAGGGTTGAATGCAAATGGGCATTACTGCAGACGCCAGGAAATCTTCTAGCCAGGGACAATAAATCTATAGCACAAGCTGCAATGAGCAGATACATTATTATTATATTTATCAAAATTTTCTAGCTTGACTTTAAATCTTAGGCTGGGTTCACACGCAGCGGAACCCCTGGACAGACTCCGCTAGCGCAGCGGGAGATCGCTCTGTTGTTCCCCGCTGACAGGTCTGTCTCTGATCACTGTGCAGGGATGGACCTGTCAGAGCCCGCTGGGGAGATCAGATGAAAACAGACAGCCTGTCCGTTTTCATCTGATCCCATCCACTGGACAGATGGGGAATGTATCACCTTCCGTCTGTTTTGAGTGGATCTTGTCGGATCAGAGGGCAGGCAGGCGTCAGCGAACACATTTCCGCTGACATCTGACTGCCCATAGAAGCCAATAGGTGGCCTGCTCAGATCCTCCTGAAAAATGGATAGGCAGATCTGAGCCGATCGATCGTGTCAAAGGGGCCTAAAGCATGTCATGTGCAACCCACCTAACAAGATATATGTATTATTCTTTCAGTTTAAACTTAAAGGGGTTGTAAAGGTACAATTTTTTTTCCCTAAATAGCTTCCTTTACTTACCTCATCCTTCCATTTTGCTTTTAAATGTCCTTATTTCTTCTGAGAAATCCTCACTTCCTGTTCTTCTGTCTAACTCCACACAGTAATGTGAGGCTTTCTCCCTGGTGTGGAGTGTCGCGCTTGCCCCCTCCCTTGGACTACAGGAGAGTCAGGATGCTCTCTACATTGCAGATAGAGAAAGGAGCTGTGTGTTAGTGGGCGTCCTGACTCTCCTGGGGGGGGGGGGGCAAGCAAGACACTCCACACCAGGGAGACAGCCTTGCATTACTGTGTGGAGTTACAGACAGAAGAACAGGAAGTGAGGATTTCTGAAAAGAAATAAGGACATTTAAAAGCAAAATGGAAGGATGAGGTAAGTGAAGGAGGACTGCACTAAGGTAAAGGAAGCCATTTAGGGAAAAAATATTTTTTTTTTACCTTTACAACCTCTTTAACTTTGTAAACATTTTACACAGATTAGGATGAATACCATCAGCAGCCCTTTTTTGACAGCCAAGGTTTTATTCAACAGGTGCTCTCTACTACAATATTCAAAACACTATAATCTTCCAACAGGACAGAGGATTAAAAAGGGGGGGGGGACACTGAGAAGGCTTTACATGTTATCTGTAGGGCTACAGGATAGGAAATATCCTACAGGCCTAATTTTATTCATACACTTCAGCCATAAGAGTCTTTATGTATACTGAACAAATTTAAAAAAAAGGAAAGAAAAAAAAATGGATTAAATACAAACTAGTTATACCACAAACCATTAAAATGTCAGTAACAACTTTTTTATTTTGCTTTCAATATGAAATTATTTGTATACTATCTATAGGGGCTATACATGTACTCACACACACACACACACATTTCATTATTCCATAGCCATACCTGTTAGACTTTGAGCTGCGTGTTGGAGACTCTGCACCTTCGAGAAGCTGCCTAAAATACTAAAAAAAGCAAAAAACACAAAAAAGTCTATTCCAATTCTAAACTTGCAGGTGATGTCATATGTTACTACACATTTATTAAAACACATGTTATAGGCTTAATTTTGTATTTCTTTGCATTAAATCCTAATAAAAATTGATTTTAAAAAAAAGTATTTCTTTAACGCAAAAAAAAAAGGAAAATCAGAAATGTTAAACTAAACAAGACTTACTCTCACAAATTATCACATTCTATTTCATATATTGGCATTGTTTTACAAAAACCATAGGAGGACATTTTGGAGATATTGCCCAAAGAAGATTACAACAAGAATTACATCTGGCTTGATGAAGAAGACATAAGGTTTGAGACTAATGCCACGTACACACGATCACTTAATGCGATGGAAAAAAATGACGTTTTCTGTGAAGTAAAAAACGTCGTTTTTGAAACTTCAATTTTCAAAGACGATGATGCCTACACACCATCGTTTTTTCACAATGCTCTAGCAAAGCGAGGTTACGTTCACCACTCTTTTCCATTGAAGCTCTCTTCATAACTAGCTTCTGGGCATGCGCGGGTTGAAAAACGTCGTTTTAAACTACGTTTTTTGCTGCACAATTTTTCATCACAATTTTTTTTTGTCGTTTTTTAAAAGACATAAAACGACGTTTTCCCCCACACACGGTCAATGAAATTGACGTTTTTAAAAACGTCGGTTTTTTTCATCACATAAAGTGATCGTGTGTACGCGGCATAAGTAGAGCACAGACTGTTGCAAAGTGAATGTGTACTGCACTTAGTAAATATGTTGAAGCTGTATTCACTTTAAATAACCAATCACAAAAGGAAAGAAAAAAACAAAACAAAGCAAAAAACAGAAAAAAGCACAGGATTATTTCTAGCACAATATTAGGTCATTGATGTGAATACAGCTTCGTCTCATTTACAAAGTTCAGTGAACATTTACTTCACTTATGCCTCTTTCACATGGGGCAGTGGAGGTGCGCTGGCAGTATAGCGCTGCTAAAAATAGCGGCGCTATACCGCCGGAATTGCCACGAGTTGCGGCCGCTAGCGGTGCGGTATTAACCCCCACTAGCGGCCGTGAAAGGGTTAATACCGCCCGCAATGCGCCTCTATAGAGGCACCTTGCGGGCGGTTTTGCCGCGGTCTCCCATTGTTTTCAATGGAAAGGAGCGGTAAAGGAGCAGTATACATGCCGCTCCTCTCACCACTCCAAAGATGCTGCTGACATGAGATTTTTTTCTCTCCCGCCAGCGCATCGCCTCAGTGTGAAAGCACTCGGGCTTTCACATTGAGGTTGCTGGGGCAGGAGTTTTCCAGGCGGTATAGCAGCACTATTTTTAGCGCTGTACCGCCTGAAAAACTCCTCAATGTGAAAGGGGTCTAAGTGAACAGTAGCTACTCAGTAAGTTGCCCCTAAAATCTCAAACCTCATATTTTAAACATTAGACCAATGAAATTATACGTTAGAGTAAATGGGATGCATGCAAAAGGCTTACCTCATCACTGTGGCAAAACATTGGTGTGAAAACATTCTCAAGAAGGGAGAGAACATGTTCATAGGCCTCAAACAGGCAGCGCATAGTTTGGAGTTTAACCACTTCTTGGTAAGGACCTTCTGCAACTAGAACATAGACAAAGTTTACCCAATTTTCAAATAAAAATGAATGTAGTATTAAGCTTTGACACACACCTTTAGAAAAAAAGAGCCCATTAAAAGACTGTACAGGTTTAACCCATCATGACTAATAAAATCTATGAATTCTTGCTATACAGGCTGCTCTTCAGACTTGTGTTTACAAATGGAAACCTAAGCGAACTTGGCCTAAGCCTCGTACACACAATCGGATTTTCCGCAGACAAAGCGCCAAACTTACGTCCGAAGGGCTTGTGCCTGGATTTTGTATTCCATACAAATGGCACGCAATTGTCGGCCAACAAACACGAACGTAGCAATGTACGTCTAGTACTATGTTTTTTTTCAGGACTTGAGCGCCACCCTTTGGGCACCTTCTGCTAATGTCACATTTGGTGAGCATTGATTCAGAGCATGCGTGTTTGTACTTTTGACTTTTGTCTGACGGACTTGTGTACACCAGATCGGATAATCTGACAACAAACCGTTGTCTACGGAACATTTTAAAGCCTGCCATTCAACATTTTTCATGGAAAATCTGACAATTGTCCAAAGGAGCGTACAAACGGTCTGATTTTCCTAAAACGGGCTGTCAGCACACAATTCCCGTTGAAACATCCGATCGTGTGTACGAGGCTTAAGGAGTTCGGAAGCAAGGGATTTAGGCTTATAGCAAAATGTTTTGTCATGGCTCCCAAGCTCACGCACTTACTTCGTTGTATTTCTTCCACGATAAATGGGTCAAATCTGATTTTATCAATGCTTTCTTCCAGACAATAGGTTTGATAGATTTTCTTCACTTCCTCGTGAAGAGATAACTTTTCCTCATCAGACAACTCTGGCCTTAAAATCCTGTCATTAAATTCCTCTGCAAAGACAATAAGTGTCTAAAACATGACATACATTGGAGGCAGACAAATAACATAAAAAACACCTATAATAGAAACAGCAACTTAAAGTGGTATTAAACAAGAACCAAAAATGTAATATATTGCAGCTTGTCAATCCTTATGCCGCGTACACATGGTCGTTTTTTGCGATGAAAAAAAACAACGTTTTTTGTGAAGTAAAAAACGACGTTTTTGAAACGTCACTTTCAAAGACGATGTTGCATACACACCATCGTTTTTTTCACAAAAAAGGAGGTTACGTTCACCACACTTTTCCATTGAAGCTCGCTTCATAACTAGCTTCTGGGCATGCGCGGGTTGAAAAACGTCGTTTTAAACGACGTTTTTGCTACACACGGTGACTTTTTGTGAAACAAAAAACGACGTTTTGAAAAACGACACAAAAAATTCATTTTGGTCGTTTTTTTTAAGACAAAAAACGACGTTTTGCCCACACACGATCAATTTAAATGACGTTTTAAAAAACGTCGTTTTATTTCATCGCAAAAAACGACCGTGTGTACGCGGCATTAGATGTGATGGCTGTATTTTTCCCCTCTGTTTTCACTTGGTGATCTGGTCAGTAACACACAGGGGGCACCTTTGAACACCGGCATTTTTAAGTCTGAGCAGTGTTAGATGTACTAGCAGCAGCAGGGTAGAAGGCCTGGACATCCTGTATGTCTGAGAAAGTTTTTGAATGTGTGTAGGATGACCTTTAAAGGGGTTGTAAACCCTCATGTTTTTTCACCTTAATGCATCCTATGCCCCTCGGCCGTCCTATTCTACTTACCTGAGCCCTGGAAAGTCCTGCGTCGAAAACGCACTCTTCCTTTGCCCGGGCTTCTCGCATCTTGATTGAATAGATTGATAGCAGCGCAGCCATTGGCTCATGCTGCTGTCAATCAAATCAAATGACGTGGGCGCCAGGGGCGGGGGCGAGTCCTGTACTCAGCGACTATGGACGCCGAATGCAGAACATGGGAGCGCGCCCGCAAGGTAACCCCCTTGGGAGAGTGCTTCCCATAGGGGGTTATCTGAAGTGGGAAGCAGCCGAGAGAGCCGATGGGGGACCCCAGAAGACGACGTTCGGTGCCACACTGTGCAAAACGAGCTGCACAGTAGAGGTCAGTATAATATGTTTGTTATTTAAAAAAATAAAATAAACAAACCTTTAATATCACTTTAATTTATTAGTTATAAATGTGTTTGTGCATTTTGCAATCATCATGTTTAAAGCTCTGTAAAATAGTCACTTTTTCTCCCTTTACAGTTTTGGACTGTTGTATGTTATATTAAACAGATTTTCTCTGTGATCTTTATTAACCCCTTAAAATCTTCAGTCTTTTTTGTTTATTTAGCAAAAAATAAAACAACAGTGATTAAATACCATTAAAGCGGATCTCCACCCTAATTATATCATTTCTTTAAATACACTGCCGCTGTATGACATTATTAAAACTGGTCTTTTTTTTAAGTAAATCTGTATAGTACCTGTACAGTAGTGAGCCTTCCAGTCTGGCTCACTGTAGGAATTTTCCCGGGCATTGCGTCACTTCCTTGTCGATGCAGTGCACTCTGAGAGCTGCTCGCCATAGCTCACTGCGCAGCCGCATGATGAAATATTGCGCTATTTCCTAAGCAGGAAGTGATGCGCGGCATAAACAAAGCAAGGAGGCCGGGCTTTACAAAATTCGCCATTACAACAAGGATAAAGCTATCATTGCCCGTGCGCATGCGCGAGATCTAGCGGTGGATGCTGGGACATCAGCATCCACTGGAAGAAGGAAGTGCCAGGTTGTGGGCTTATGCCCACAGTTAAAATGGAAACCGAAAAGGAAGCTAGAATATAAATTATTATTTAATACAGAATGGCAGCGGAGCGGCCGCGGGAGACAGAAACTGTGAGTTTTGCTAATTAGTGGCATTAACCGTTTAGCTAGCCTTTAAGAAAAAAATGTATTTTTTTGCGTGGGAGATCCGCTTTAACAAAAATGATCTTTTTTGTGAATTTTTTTTTAATAAAAATGTAATATGGGTACAGTATTATTCTGCTTTTGTTTATTTTGTTGTTAGTGTTCCTTAAAATTCTTTTATATTTTGTGCTAATTTACGCTCTTTGATTGTTTTATGTGCGGTTCCTGGACACCTATGTTCCCTATCGTGGCGGACATGTGTTACCCCTGGCGGGGGTGTTTTTTCCGTCCACCCCCTGCTTGTTCCTCCCAGCCAGCGGCTCCGCCCCCGGCTCGGTTGAACGCACATGCGCAGTAGCGTGGTCCCCGCACCTGTGCAGTGCGGGGAAACTGACCCGCTGACGTTATGGCGTCACCGCTCTGGTGGCGTCACTGGCGTCTCCGGGTTGGGGCAGCTCACTTAAGGGCTTCCCGGCCCCTGGATGAGCTGCTTGGGGTCGGCCATCCGTGGTTCCTTAGTTCAGGCAGCGGTAGGTCAGGATTTGTTTGGCGGCTCTTGGGGGATCTTTAGGGGAGTTGGTGCAATTAGTCCTTATCCCTCTGTCCATGCACTACCGTGCATTCCGTCACCGTTTGGATACCTCCTCGGATGACACCTCACTGGCATCTACCAGTGTTATTGGACCCCATGTCTAACACTGCACTATCCCTGACCCCTCCTTTTGCTGTCCACCTGCCTGTCCATACCAGGACTCTCCAGCTTCCACTATGGCCCTGGTTTTAGTATCCACGGACTCTTTTGCTGTGGTAAGTACTTTTTTGTCATACATCACTACAACATACCTACCTCAAATCCCCTCCCTCCTCCCCCTTACCCTATCCTTCCCACACCTACCCCCCTTTTTTCCCACCCCTCGTCCCCTCCTTTTTCTCCCTTACCCCTCCCATACCTTCCTCACCCTCTCCTTCCCCCGCCCCCCGCCCTTCCTTTTATCCTTTCTCCCATTCCCCCCCCCCCCCTTTTTTTACAGCTCTCTCCTTTTCCTTTCCTTTACTCCCCCCCCCCCCCTTTTTCTTCGTCCCCCCCCCCCCCCTTCCATTCATCCCTAATTTTTCCCCCCCCCCCCCCCTCCTATTTCTCTAATTTTTCCTTTTCCCCTTTTTCTCTTTTTTTTTTTCTCTTCCCCCCCCCCCCCCTTACCTTTTTCCTTTTCCCCTTCCTATCCCCTTTTCCCCTCCTTCCTCCTTCCCTCAACTCCCCCATCCTGCCTTCTTTCCTTCCACCCCCTTCCCCTCCCCCTTTCCTTCCTACCCTTTGGGGACTATTTGTACGCATATGTATGTGTATGCAGCTCTGTATATATAATTATATACATATACTACTATGCCTACTTTCCAGACACCCACGATTATACCCCCATTTTCGCCGCAAGGGAAATTATGTTGGCTGTCCAGCTGCGCGCTGTATCAACTCATGCATAGTGTAAGTTATCAATATACAGTCGTTGTATTTCAATTATCCCAATGCTGAATTATATTACATGTTTTGTATTTTTAATTGTGTATTCCACAGATTGGTTTTGTCCTGATGAAGCGGTGAATTCCGCGAAACTTGTTGACACGGACCAATCAATTGTATAATTTTCTGTCTTGTGACTTTTTATCAATAAATCTGTATTTTATACTTTGTCTAGATTATTTCAACAGTAACGATATAATCCCTTTATCCAAGTGTTTGGCTCTGTGGTCTGGCTTCAGCAACCATTCCACTGCCCCCACTTTTCCCCCTTTTCGAAACTGACCGGGATGATGGTACCTTTTATTCAAGATTATTTATTTCCATGTGAGGCTATACTCCCATATTTGTTCATAATATGGGTACAGTGTTGCAATCAAAGTGTGACAGCACTGAAAGCTTAAAATTTGCCTGGGCAGGAAGGGGTTAAAAATGTCTGGTACTGAAGTGGTTAAAGTGGGTACAGACAGGAGATCACATAAAGGACATCAAATTCAGAACAGTCGCTACAAGCATAAGAAGTGGGGAAAAAAAATCCAACGCAACACCTGCATGATTATTGGAACCTACCTACTGTCAAGCAAAATTGTAGAACATGGACAGCTCCCTCTTGTTTTAGGAAGTTCATGAACCGGAACAGAAGGTCCTGCTCTTCCCTGATTTCTCTCAACTCCAGCTTCAGAACCTTAGGTAAAATAAAGATTAAAGCTTTATTTAGCCCAGGACAACTCCTCTTATATGGACTCTCATGTGGCTCTCAAGAAACTCACAAAGATGATACAGAAAATGTGTAAAACTAGAAACATTGGAAGCATGGCACATACCGAGGGATTCCTATTCATAGGCTCAGCAAACTTTTGCAGAAATGCAACTAAATTAGAGGCTGGTTCTGTTGCTTGTTCAGGCTGCATAAAATAAAAGTGAGACGTTCATTATCACAAGTTACTGTTATTGCAATCTTAAACACTTCCCATAAATTATTGCTATAGAAAACACTTACAGGGTTTTTATCCATGAAAAGGAGTAGCAAGCGATTCACATTATCCTAGAGAAAAAAAATGAAACAAAAAAATGTATTAAAAACAAAATAAAATAAAAATTAGAAAACTTATTCCAACATTTAAGAGAACACGCCATATAAACATTACAAATCTTACAGAAAATTAACAAAAGTAACATTCACTTGGGTCTATGTATGAATAGGCATTTTTATATTTTATTAGGACCACCCTCTTCTACAAGTGCGTCATGGCAAAAGGACTTCTGTACCTGTTATGACACAAGCCATTATGTCCACACCATTTGAAAGCAGTTTTCTATGAAACCACTTTGGGATATTTCACTTAAACCACCACAGGAGCGGCTCTCTCCGGCACTGGATCACGAGATCCAGGAGGTAGGGGGCGCTTTGGTGCACACGGCGCACCGACTGTGCTGTGCTTAGTCACAACAGCACAATCTGATCAGCGTGTGCTGGCTAATGATTGACCGCCGGCACCCGCTGATCAGCGAAGTAATTTGACAGGACAGAGCTAGTACTAGTATTAAAAAATAAATAAAAAATCAAGCATATATACACCACACCATGCAAGTCACACAGTCCACAGTCTAAAAGGGTCCTGTGCATGTGTGGGTCCAGTTCAGGTATGAATTAAGGAAAAAATTCAAACCCGATTTGGACCTGAACCGGTGAACAGGAACGCAAAGGACCCCATGCTGGGAACCGTGGCTGCACATATGTAAACCCGGCATCATGCAAATGTGGCTGCATATGTGATCATATCACTCAAGGGCCTTAAAGTTCACTTGAGAGCGGACATAAGCACACCGGCAACTGTGGCAGTTCAGAGACATGGCTTGAAAGTAATGATTTTGGCAAACTTAAATCAATGGGTTATTTTCACTTTTAAGAGTTGGTTCACACTACAGAAATGGCTAGAGTCCATGCTAGGTGGACTGCAGATGATGCCTTGCCTTTTTACAACACGAGGTACGGTTTAACTTTACTGAAATGGAACAAAGCTCTTCTGCAGTGCATGGAAACATAGGATGCGACAGAGAGTTGCAGAATGGTGCAGACAGACATGTTGCATTTTCTGCACAGCAATTCTCTGCAGCTGCCACCTGCATTGCAATATGAACAGCGCTCACAGGAAACAGAAAAACACATCTCCACACAACAGTGAACAAGTCATGAGCACACACACAGTACACTGCTCTTCCCGTATTGCACATTGCCTATGAGAGTAAACTGTTCATCACATGCTGAGCTTCTAACACATTTCATAAAAAAAAAATATATGATTATAATATGATTGAAAAGTAGAACTAAACTTTCCCTATAATAAAAAAAAAAAATGTCTGCGAAATGCCAAAATTACCCTTAATAAATATGTTTCCATCACTAATGCCTGCAGCTTCACAGAGTACATCATGAGAAGCTCTGAGAATCTGCTCCTGGAAGACAGATTTTACAATAAGCTCAATGTAGAGCATATCTTCGGTATGTAAATGTCACCCTCTGGTGGCTATCTGGAAAAGACAGTTTACAGATAATGCAAGCACATCCCTTGGCTATGCTGCTGCATGGAGGATTTATTTTTTGCAAAAGAAACCCATCAAATTGCCATTTTTTCCATAATCTGTAGGGAACGATACCAGTGTTTAATGTATAATATTTAATAAACGTGTCTTTTAATTAGGAAAGAACAACTTACAAAATGAAGTTATCCATAGTAAACAATCCTTTAGCAATGCTAATTAAAATTGATGAAACATAATCATAAATACAGTATAATTAACACTCTGGGGACAGATGTGCAATATATATATATATATATATATATATATATATATATATATATATATATATATATATATATATATATATATATATATACACAATTTCTTAAAGTGGATGTAAACCCCAAAAAAAAACATTTATTTTTTTGATGTCACAATGTAGAGTATAAGATTTCCTATCATCTGTGCCCAGTCTTGCTACACAGAGTTAATCCAGCACCGAGTAATCCTCTTGTAATGTTCAGTGCAAATTAACAGAATTCCAGATAAAAACTTGCCAAATTATAAAGTCCGTTTCTCTGTTTTTGCTTTCAGTGACAGGTTATTTACAAATCTAGCTTGGACATGTTTATCATATGTTATGTTTTGTTTATCATAACATGAGGTGATCCAAAGTTCATTGTATATTACGAGGATGTATTATGTGGGGGAGAGGTGGATTTCTCACTTTTTATACCTCATGTTATAATAAACATAACATAACATATGATAAACATGTCCAAGCTAGATATGTAAATAACCTCTCATTTAAAGCAACGAGAGAGAAAACAGACTTTTTATTTAGGCAGGTTTTTATCTGGAAGGCTGTTCATTTTACTGAACATTGAAAGAGGATTACTCAGATCTGGATTAACTCTGTGTTGCAAGACTGGGCACAGATGATAGGATTGTGACATCAACAAAAAAAAAAAATTTTTGGGGGTTTACATCCACTTTAAAGTCCATTGGGCAACACAGAAGTAAAGATACTGTTAAGGTATACTGCTGCTTATATAGAGGACTGGACACCCACCAGCACAGAAAAAAAAAATAATAATTGTAGAGTAGCCTCAGAACAGCCCCTTTTCTACCACCCAGCATGGCTCAGTTTTTAGTAAGTAGTACCAAGAGCATGAACCTAAACAGAAGAGTGGGACGAATAATTAACGTAAATATGATTTCACGGTAAGTACGAAAATTTGATTTGCTCCTTCTCATCTATCAAGGGACACTAAAATACTGTCCAGAGACATTCAAAACCCAAAATTTAAAATACATTCAAATACTGTCCATGCATTCAAAATCCAAACTTTGGGGGTGGGCTATAAAACAGCCACCACTAACATGCTCAAAAAAACAAACAAACAAACAAACAAGAACTACCTGCAGCCTTGGAGCCACTCGAAGAACCAAGGTGCACTCTGAATTGGTTTGGGCCAAGCCCCCTAACAGATTGGGGAACCTGCCAACACAACCAGAGGAAGAGCATAGAGAATCAACCTGATGCTCAAGATTTAGAATAAATGTCACCAGAGGGAATAACTCTGCACAAAAAGAGCACCAAACCTGAGCTACAAAAAAAGATGATCACTAAAAATCCACCAAAACCAGGTGTGAAAACAAATTCCCATGAATGGAAGACGAGACTTTGGGCAGCACAGTGGCTTAGTAGTTAACAATTATTCCTTGCAGCATTAGAGTTCTTGGTTCAAATCCAAACCTGGATACTACCTGCACACAGATTGAATGTTCTCAATGTGCTTGCGTGGATGAAAAGGACCAAAATTAGTCTACCTAGGAAGGTCCAAAGCATTTATGCCCTGATACTCAAGAGTCAAAGGAGAAAAAACTCAGTGACTAAAGAAAAAGTGGTTTGGCTAGACAACCAATCTCGCTAGGTGAGACTTACCAAGCAAAACCCTGTATCAGCATACACTCTTGACTCCACCAAACAACTTAGGGGCTCTATACAACAATGTCAATGTGACTGTAGGGGTTGAAGGCATGGGAGGCCCCCCACCAGGTTTGGAAGGTAATTGAAGTGAGACCCAAGTCCCAGACTGGGAATCAAAAGAAAGCTGTGAAGTTGAAGCTAATACACATAGCCCATAAAAGTTGTCAATTGGACACTCTAGAGCAGGGGTGGGCAACTTCGGCCCTCCAGCTGTGGTGAAACTACAAGTCCCATGAGACATTGCAGGACCCTGACAATCACAGACATGACTCCTAAAAGCAGAGGCATGATGGGATTTGTAGTTTCATCACAGCTGGAGGGCCGAGGTTGCCCACCCCTGCTCTAGAGGGATCCTTCTAAAGAACAGCCCTCCAGGGAAGCCTTAACTGTGGTGGTAGGAACCTTGCCACTACCGCTAAAAGCATTAAGGACATAACAAAGAAAGCAATCTGAAGAACCTTCCTCAAGAGCCTGCGGACCTGCCAAAGAAGGAGGCCCTATTACCAAGTGGACAGGTCCTATAAAGTCATCAAAAAATATTCTGTTTCTGCCAGAGGATACCTTCTGCAGGAAAACTGGTGTGTTCTGTCTGCTAAATACCCAGGGATCAGAATCCTCCAGCAATGACCTCCAAAAAATGCTGACTGCAAGGTTCCACAAACCTGTCTCTTCACAGGAGGTCGTCTGAGCATTCCACAATGGGGACGCCAGGAAAAAGCACTAGGCTGAACAGAGTGCCAATGCTCCGAAAGGTAGCAGGTGTAAAAAAAGTGGTACATTAAGAATCCAGGTGCTTTTTGGGGTAGGGAACAGTCAGAGCTTGTCCCAATTTACCTAGTGGCTCAGGAGATCACTCTGGAGAGCAGGGGGCTCTGAGGGGTACCCATGAGGCCATATTATCCCAAGGACAAGGGATTTCCCTGGGGGTGAGAATAGTGAAACAGTTTCAAAACTGGGTTGGCACATGAGGGGTCCAGGGGTGGAAGGAGTCCAGGGAAGGTGCATTAGTCTGTGCTGGAGCACATAGAAAATAAGCAGGAAAGGACGTAGGGGACACAAAAGGTAAATGATTAGCCTGTAAGCCTAAAGGGGTGCTATTTGCACCTGGATGCTAGAGAGGTAAACTACCCAGGAACCCCCCCCCCCAACCAGGGTTCACAATCAACCCCTCACTTGTGGGGGCACACCTTTATGGAGAAGGCTTTTCTGCTGACTTACAGCCTTATCGGCTGAGAATCAAGGCCTGAGGATACCTACTACACAAGTAAAATAAAATTAAAATAAAATTGTGAAATCCTTCGCGCTAAAAACAATCAATGTGACTATATAACAATGCTCAGATTGCAGCAAAAACTAATAGTGTTTACTATACACAAGTGAAGCATAAATATAAAAGTGAATTTGCGCAAAAAAAACACACATCAATCCATATCAAACATAAGTGATATAAATATAAATATAGTGAAAAAGTAGAAAAATCAATTAAATAGAATAGAAAAGTCCATATGTGTTGGAAAAGTCCATGTAATGCAAGCGTGCAGTGCACAAAAATAACTTTCAGTGAAGCTGTAAAGCTGGCGATAAAGTGCTAGTGCTCCTCCGTGCATTCAGCCTCTCAGGCCTCTCACCTTAGTGGCATATATAAATGCCGTGATAATAAGTCGTGCCACTCCCAACACACAGCCTCACAGGCCTCTCACCTCCAAGTAGAACAATATAAGCCTCCAAACAAATCCTCTGGGTAAATTCAAAGATAGTGGGCGACACCAGGAGCTATTCAATCATCTCTATGTCTTGTAGTACCCCTTCGCTGTATCACTCGGGGAAACATAAAGAAAAATAGGCCTCCAATGGCCTCCAATGGCCTCCAATGGTCCCTACGCGTTACGGCTCTCTTGCCTTCATCTGGGTTCCCCAGATGAAGGCAAGAGAGCCGTAACGCGTAGGGATTCAGACGTACACCTGGAAGTAACGTGAGATATATGGCAGATGCCGCCTATTGATTTTTTATGCCTGCTTTGATTTTTATTGATGTAAGGAGATTACTTTGTTTTAATAAATATTATACGTTGTGACATACTACACCATTGGAGGCCTATTTTTCTTTATGTTTCCCCGAGTGATACAGCGAAGGGGTACTACAAGACATAGAGATGATTGAATAGCTCCTGGTGTCGCCCACTATCTTTGAATTTACCCAGAGGATTTGTTTGGAGGCTTATATTGTTCTACTTGGAGGTGAGAGGCCTGTGAGGCTGTGTGTTGGGAGTGGCACGACTTATTATCACGGCATTTATATATGCCACTAAGGTGAGAGGCCTGAGAGGCTGAATGCACGGAGGAGCACTAGCACTTTATCGCCAGCTTTACAGCTTCACTGAAAGTTATTTTTGTGCACTGCACGCTTGCATTACATGGACTTTTCCAACACATATGGACTTTTCTATTCTATTTAATTGATTTTTCTACTTTTTCACTATATTTATATTTATATCACTTATGTTTGATATGGATTGATGTGTGTTTTTTTTGCGCAAATTCACTTTTATATTTATACTACACAAGTAAACGAAGGAGAAATGTAAAAGTATCTGACCTCTCCCTGGAGGCTCCTATGTTAAGGCAGGAGTATGTTCTGACCTCCAGCGGCATCTCAGATGATTGTATCAAGAACCAGATGACATCTCTCAAGGGCCAAGCAGGTCAGATGCTCATATGGCATCAATGACTGCACCTTAATGAACGGACTCTGCACATCTGTATGGACATCAGACCTATGTGTGACACCAGTTTAGATGCTTGTAACAAACCATCACAGACAAATTCAGGGCACAGCCAGTACAGGACAGAACCTGTAAGATCAAACATGGTTTAAAGAGGGGATTCCAACTACCTGTCAGTAGAATCTTTAAAAAGGTAAAGCACACCTTCTAGTAGTTTTCCTGTTAGGGTAAACAACTGGTGTTTGCACTAATTGAAATAGACCACAATTAACTAAAATTTCCTCTCAAAGAGGTACAGTTCTAACACAATCAAAGTTGGGGCCCAGGACCCTTCTAGTCCACCTAGGGGAATATCTCTGAAGGACCAATGATGGAGATAAGAAATGCTGGGTAGCAAGTACTGTATCTAAATGGTCTGAAATGACGCCTGGTAACTCTGGGGTAATAACAGGAGACTTCCCAGTGCCACAAAAACAATCTCTTCACAGAAAGACTGTTGAGAGTCTGAATCTGGAGATGGGGACAGTGACGAGTGACCTGGCCTGATCTTAGGACTCAGGACAGTTACAGAAACTTTGTAGGGGATGGGGATGGCACTGGGGCACACTTAGAGTCCCTGCAGGCAATATCTGCAAGGATTTCAGGGCATGCAGTAGAGGCCTCTGACAACAGGGTAGAGCCCTTATTTAGCAGAGCTGAAGGAGACTTCAATGATGTGGACCTTATAGCTAAAAGGGTCACTGGATTCCAGTTTACTGGCCTCAGTTCTCTCGAAGGATACCAAGTAGATGCCTCTGCCATCCACGTGGCAGTGGTGCAACTAGATTCAAAGTTTGAAAACAGGGCTCAAGTATTTAAAAATTCCAGGCAGTTGGTGTTATTAAGCATCAGATCGCCAGAGGTGACCAGATCACTGTAGGAGAGTAGCAACAGCTCGAGTACCATGTGGTGCTCTGAAAAGCGTGAGCAATAGCAGGATTGTGCTTGTTGTCCTACATTGAACGTCAGGAAAAAGACAACTTTTGCCATTCCCCCTGTGGACCAAATCAGCCTCAGTTAACTACATTAACTAGCATATTTATAACTGTGTGGGTTATAGAGCCTACCTTCAGGTGATGGACACTGGCAATCAAGACAGGAAGTTCCCTCCATATATAACCCCTCCCTTACTGGGAGTACCTCAGTTTTGTAGCAAGCAGTACAGGTCCCCCTGTCCCCAAGAAGAGGGGGGGGTGCTCTGTGTCCCGTGATGTACTCCAAGAAAAGGATTTTACAGGTAAGCTGTTATAAAAATCCCTTTTTCTTTATCGTACATCACGGGACACAGAGCAGCATATTAATAACTGTGTGGGATGTCCCATAGCAATGCCTACTGAGGGGAGGGAAACCAGAAAAAAATCGAGTAATATATATAGGCACCCCCGGGTTCCGGGGATCTAAACAGCAGCCTGCAGGACCGCTTGCCCGAAGGCCAGGTCCGAGCTCCGTGCAACATCCAACTTATAAAACCTTGTAAAGGTATGGACCGACGACCAGGTAGCCGCCCTACAGACTTCAGCCATGGGGGTCTGATGGTGCACCGCCCAAGAGGCGCCCACCGCCCTGGTGGAATGAGCCTTTATGGACCCTGGGGGGGTTCTTTCCCCTTAATCCGTAGGCCTGAGAGATGGTCTGCCGGACCCACCTGGCAATAGTGGACCTAGAGGCCGGCTGGCCCTTCCTAGGTCCATCTGGTAAAACAAATAAGACGTCCGTCTTACGGATTTGGGCAGTAGCCTTCAGATAGATTCTGATTGCTCTTACCACATCTAAGGAATGTAGCAATCTCTCTTTGCCAGAAGCCGGATTAGGGAAAAAGGAGGGAAGGATGACATCCTGATTTAAATGGAAACTTGATACCACCTTCGGGAGGAAGGATGGATGAGGACGTAAGACAACTCTGTCCTTGTGGACGACTAAATACGGTTCTCGACAAGAGAAAGCAGCTAACTCAGAGACTCTTCTGGCCGAGCATATGGCCACCAAGAACACTAGCTTTCTAGTAAGTAGTACCAAGGGGATTTCCCTCAATGGTTCAAAGGGTTGTCTCTGCAGAACCGAAAGAACCAGGTTTAGGTCCCAAGGACATATGGGACTTTGCAAACGTGACCAACACCTAAGACACTGGCGAAAAAACTGAGGTACTCCCAGTAAGGGAGGGGTTATATAGGGAGGGAACTTCCTGTCTTGATTGCCAGTGTCCATCACCTGAAGGTAGGCTCTATAACCCACACAGTTATTAATATGCTGCTCTGTGTCCCGTGATGTACGATAAAGAAAAGAGGGGGGCTGAAAGGAGAGCGAGACCTCTAGTTCTGTCCTATTCTGCAGTCCCTGCTCTGCCTCCCTGCTCCAGTCTTTGTCTGCAGGTAGTCAGTGTGTAACTGTGCCCAGTACCTGTCTCCATCCTTGATACAGGAGAGCTCTCTGCTCTGTTCTATCCAGCGGCTCCCTCACAGTCTGCTCCTCCCACCTGTCCTCGTCTTCCAGGCCCACAGTCTGTTCTCCAGGCCTCACTGTTGAAGAGGAGGTCTGAGGAGTCCAGGCTCCAGAAGGCTGCGCCCCTCTTCGGCTGTTAAGTAAGCAGTGAAGCTCTTCTCTCCCTCTAATGCCGATCTAGGAAGGGTACCCGGAAATGTAGCTCTCCTCAGGATAGGAACAGGTGCAGGCAAAGCATAAGCGATTGGATGAAGAGAAAATTCTGGACAGCCCGCACTCAAAAATCAATGCCTTTATTTAAAAAAAGAGGTAATAATCCAAAAAATACAAGCCTGTTTGCTGTGGCTTGTATTTTTTGGATTATTACCTCTTTTTTTAAATAAAGGCATTGATTTTTGAGTTCCGCTGTCCAGAATTTTCTCTTAATCCAGAGGGTGCCCACTCACTCGTGCACCTCCCCGCTGCCACGCTCTTGCGAACGTGGAAGCTTTTGCATGGGGCTGTCTCATTTATTTATTTTTTGCACATGTATGTCTATCTGTTTGCAGTGTCTATGGAAGCTTTTGGTGGTTTGAAGCTTTCACTTGGCCTAGAAAAACCTGCACATCTTGAAAAATCCACCAATGCCCTAATTATGTGTAGGAGTCATGTTTTTTTACTTCCTTTTAAAGCGGAGGTTCCGCCGTTTTTTTTTTTTTTTAAAGCCAGTAGCTACAAATACGGCAGCTGCTGACTTTTAAAAAAAAAGACACTTACTTGTCCAGCTTGCTCACGATGTCAGCAGCCGTGGCTGAGAAATCATTAGTTCCTCGGCTGCTTCTGTCGCCATCCTCGGTGAGGCAATCAGGAAGTGAAGCCTTGCGGCTTCACTGTCCGATTCCCTAGAGCCGATTTTTTTCCTTGCTGCTTTAAATTACCGTATTTAATCGGCGTATAACACGCACTTTTTTCCCCCCTTAAAATCAGGAGGAAATTGCATGTGCGTGTTATATGCCGATCCCTGCTGTCTGAGGAAAGAGGAGCGAGCGCCGCTGAATTACATAGAGCCGTTATCTTCTACCTGTGTACCCGGCGCTCCGTCACACACAGCCACACCTCCTGGCCCCGAATTGGACCACTGTACTGTCTATCATAGGGGCAGGAGGCGTGGCTGTGAGTGACGGAGCGCCGGGTACACAGGAAAGAGATCGCGGCTCTTTGTAATTCAGTGGTGCTCGCTCCTCCTCTTCCCTCGGAGATAGCAGGGATGATCTGACACGGTAAGGTGAGACTGCAGATGGGCACTGAACGGGCAGGGCATTTTAGTAAATGTATAGGCTGCAGATGGGCACTAATCAGGCTGCACTGAAGCTGCAGATGGGCACAGATCAGGCTGCACTGAAGCTGCAGATGGGCACAGATCTGGCTGCATTGAGGCTGCAGATGGGCACAGATCAGGCTGCATTGAGACTGCAGATGGGCACAGATCAGGCTGCATTGAGACTGCAGATGGGCACAGATCAGGCTGCATTGAGACTGCAGATGGGCACAGATCAGGCTGCATTGAGACTGCAGATGGGCACAGATCAGGCTGCATTGAGACTGCAGATGGGCACAGATCAGGCTGCATTGAGACTGCAGATGGGCACAGATCAGGCTGCATTGAGACTGCAGATGGGCACAGATCAGGCTGCATTGAGACTGCAGATGGGCACAGATCAGGCTGCATTGAGACTGCAGATGGGCACAGATCAGGCTGCATTGAGACTGCAGAGGGGCACAGATCAGGCTGCATTGAGACTGCAGAGGGGCACAGATCAGGCTGCATTGAGACTGCAGAGGGGCACAGATCAGGCTGCATTGAGACTGCAGAGGGGCACAGATCAGGCTGCATTGAGACTGCAGAGGGGCACAGAGCAGGCTGCATTGAGACTGCAGAGGGGCACAGATCAGGCTGCATTGAGACTGCAGATGGGCACAGATCAGGCTGCATTGATGCTCAGATATCATTATTTTGCTTCAAAGTGGTTTATTAAAAAAATAAAAAAAATAAACCGTTTTCCTGAAACTTCCTTCTTAAATTGGGGTGCGTGTTATACGCTGATAAATACGGTACATTCCAATGCTGCTTATAAAAGCAAAAGTTTACACATAGCCCTAAGCAGACTGTCAGGTAACGTCATCCGAAACAGGAGGACCCATGTTCATTTTTGCTGATCCTTGCTTGTAATACAACGTGCCCAAAAGCCTGTTTTTTAATCATATGACCTGAGAGAACCTCAGGCAACATTTTCAGAGAATGTAAGTATTTCAACCATTTTGTAACTTTTTATTTACCCGTCAAGCACAGTTGTTAAAATAATTTTAAGTTACTGTTCAGTAAACCCATGAAGGACAACAATTCCCAAAACCTACTGGATGAGCAAGGAAATCCATTGAGGGCAGGAACACAGATCCAGAGAGAATCTCTCTCACCAGCAATGTAAGAGGTCTGAAAAAACAATGCAAGCTATGATGAGTGGGTTTAAAAGAGTAAGATTTTGCTACTGCAACACAAAAAACACTGATCATGCTAAAGCCATATTATTACAATGACAAATAAAAATAACTAATTTAGTTTTACAATCTATTATGTACTCTTAAAAGAAAACTATAGGGTACTAATGTTGAGTTATTGTAAAGCTTAAAAGGGGTTGTAAAGGTCGTTTTTTATTTTTTAAACAGGTTCTTTAAAACTAGTGCATTGTTGGTTTACTAATCTTTTCCTTCCATTTCCCTTGTAAATGTTTTTTTTTCTTTGTCTGAATTTCTCACTTCCTGTTCCTCCTCAGGAGGCTGTTCTGGCTAACTAAACCCCAGCCAGAACAGGTTGGATGATGGGGGCAAGCTTACTGAGGAGAAACAGGAAGTGAGAAATTCAGACAAAGAAAAAAAACATTTAGAAGGGAAATCAAAGGAAAGGGTAAGTGAACCAACAATGCACTAGCTTAAAGGAACCCATTTAGAAAATAAAAAATTAACCTTTACAACCCCTTTAATAATAGTTGCAACGTTCACATTTCTACTTGTTAGCTGTGTAATATTTTTATTCTGGTATTTAATACATACATTTGTAGTCTCTCCTAGCAGCTAATTATATGCAAGAATCTGGACCCTAGGTCAGAATTTTTTTTTTAGAGAACAAACCCTGTGAAGATTAAATCGTTTTTTGGGGGGCCTCAAAGACTTGCAGCTAGATAAAAATCTAAATAAATGACAATTGCTGCGTTGCTCTAAGCAGGAAACCTCCTTGCACATGAGTCTATAAAATATCGCACACTGAAGGGCACTACAAGAGAATTTATTTTTTCTCCTCCAGTGTTTTGGGGTTTTGAGCTTCAAGCTGCAAAACGCTGAGGTGTGATTGGGGCCTTACAGTTTCATACCACTGCTGTATGTGTATTGGAACTCTAAATGCCCGCGTACACACGACACGTCATGGGAAAAAAAAATAAAAATTCTCGACGTGATTCTTGTCAAGCCTGCCTTGACAAGAAAAAAAAAATGCTTGAGCAAAGCACGGTGACGTACGACAGCACTATAAAAGGGGAAGTTACATTCAAATGGCACCTTTGGGCTGATTATGCACATTTCCCTTCTCATAACTAATAAGCAGGTTCTAAATTTTTAATGCCCATTTTTCTCGTTGAGAAAAATGCTCTGGAGCCTACACACGACCGTTTTTTAATGACCAATTTAAAAAAATTGCATTTTTCTTGTCATGAAAAACGGTAGTGTGTACGTGGCATAAGAAGCTCTTCCACAGTCTCCTCAGCACTTTTCCTGCCGCCACCAGAAATGACAAGTGGCACAGAGCCTTCTCTGCTTTAACTCTTGGTACACCACATACACCTTTTGTTTGTTCCCAAAATAAAAGTACAACCAACCTGTCAGATATTTGACATTCGATTACTGCCGGTAGCTATAGCCACTAGCAGTAATCATTGGGGGGTGGGGGTTATTTACGAAAGGCAAACCCACTTTGCGATAAAAAAATAAAGTGCACTTGAAAGTACACCAAAAGCGCACTTGGAAGTGCAGTCGCTGTAGATCCGAGGGAGACATGAAAGGAGAATATAAAAAAAAAAAAACACAGCATTTTAGCCTGCACATGATTGGATGATAAAATCAGCAGAGCTTCCCCTTATTTCAGATCTACCCCTCAGATTTACAGCGACTGCACTTCCAAGTGCACTTTCAGTGCAATTTCAAGTGCACTTTGCACTTGTAGTGCAAAGTGGATTTGCCTTTCGTAAATAACCCCCATTGTGTTCTGTCGGCCCCAACCTTCGCTGGAAGAAATTAAAATCGTTTAAAGCGGAACTCCGCCCAAAAGGGTAAGTTTCGCTTGTTTGATTCCCCCACCCCCTCCACTGCCACATTTGGCACTTTTTGGTGGGGGAACGGGTACCTGGTTTTGATAGGTATCCGCTCCCACTTCCATGACTTCCACTTGTGTAGCCGCGATCTAGGTTTCTTCTTCTCTGAAGCCTCCTGGGACACATCACAGGTCCCAGAAGACTAAGGGGCTGTTCACAAAGCGCAGTGCGACACGAAAGTGCACAACAGGAAACTGGCTGTGAAGCCGCAAGGCTTAACTGGCATTTTCCTTACTTAAGATGCCAGCGTCTGCATCCAAAGCCAATTGAAGAATTGGCTCAGGTAGGGACATCGCTGGATACCTGGACAGGCAAGTGTATTATTATTAAAATATTAATTAGTGTAACTGCTGACTTTTGGACCCTGGAGCTTCTCTTTAAGGTAAAAATTGACAGAAGGAAAAGACTTTACGAGTCTTACTGAATCTGCTCTTCTTTTCCAGAGCCCCTCCTTCTCTATCTCACGAAGGTTAATTTTTCTTCTGTTATGTAAGGTTTTAGGAATCTTGTCACTTCTTTTGCCTGCAAGGGTAAAAAAACACCCCCTGTCCCATTCCCCAGCAGATACTGATGCAGAGATGCCCAATATATCTGGGTCTGTTGGTGATCCTCCAGATCAGTGGTGATCAACCCTGTTCTCAGGGCCCACTAACAGGCCAGGTTTGCAAGATAACTGAAATGCATCACAGGTGATGTAATTTGCTGCTCAGTGATTGCAGTATTCTAGTCTGCATCTCCCCCAATGTAATGCATGAAACCTGGCCTGTTAGTGGGCCCTGAGGACAGGGTTGATGACCGCTGCTCTATATGACCTGTTATTGGACTTAACATATATTGCTTCCCTGGAGAAGAAAGACTCCACCAGCCGAATTTCAGTCGAATATATATATATATATATTCATTCTTTTTTTTTTTACCGAGATTGTAAATAAATCTTTCAAATAGGGGACGAAGAAGAAAAATGTTTGCGGCATGTTCCACTTTGAATTTAGAGGACTACACCATTACTTCACCTACTACAGTGTCTAGCTGCAGTTCTCATAACTTTGGGAACATGCCGCAAACATTTTTCTTCTTCGTCCCCTATTTGAAAGATTTATTTACGATTGGAAAGTCCCAGATAAGCAACTTTTTGTAGATAAATAGTTCCGGTGATTTCTACTCATCCCAAGATTGATACACCAAAATATATGCTGGACCCTCAAGGTGCTGCCTAACTAATTAATATGTCAAACGGGGTGAAACAATACCAGCATATGGGGGATTGGATACCCTCAAAAACGTTAGGAAAAAAATGACAAAATGAAAAAAGGGGCAGAAGGATAGAATAGGCACTCATGGTATAGAGATTAAATGACAAACTTGAGTTTGTCATCCCAAGAATGACTCTCCAGTGCCTCATCTAAACAAGTAGCTAATCATCCCTGTCGAAGATGCTGTGTCATTTAAAGACCACACAGACAAGAAGTTAACAGCATTTTCTCAATCATTCAATCTATTCCTTAGTGAGATCGGCCCTTCAACCTTTTCTAGCCACTGTTCTTTTTTCTCATACTTTATTTACGTGGTCTAAATCACTATGTAGATGCCAATTATGTTTCGGGTCTCTTTTTTCAATTCAGAGTCTCAAAGCAATCTGGCTTAAGTGTTGGTGGGCAAAGCAACAGTTTAAGGACTTGTTATGACTACCCTCGTGGAAGACAGTCTTGGGGCAAGACCGTGATGGGGTAAGATTACTTGCTTCCCAAAGCAGCTTGATATCCTGCATCAAAACAGAACTACAGTCTAACCTCTGGGATGGAGAATAGGCAGACAGATTCCCTCAGATGACAACATTAGGATCTGGGGGAATGGTCTCTTCTTCCTGAGTTGTTTCAATGCATTGAGGGATGCTAGCTATGGATCTGATAGCATCTCAGTTTAACATGAAATTAGACAGATTTATCTCCAAAGATGGATATAGTGGATGCCTTGGTAGTGCCATGGGATGACTATGCCATGTTGAATGCCTTTCCACTGCTAAAGAAGTGCAGCACTGTCTCTATTGAGGCAGGCCTCCTACGGCGAGCTGCAGTGCCTGGGAGGGGAGCGTGTGAGATAGAAATTAAGGCAGATTTGGCTCAGTCAGGGAAGGTACATTTTGTTTTTTGTGCACTATGAGAATTGTTTATCACATAGTATGTGGATTTGAGATTTGTTCAGACTCATACAGGAGACTTTATAGTTGTACTTTAATTGAAAAGATGACTTTACATGAGACAGTACATCTAAACAAAGGGATGGGCACTTCTATTAATGGCATAGCTTCATGAAAAATAACTTTTGATTCATAACACAATAAATGCTCCAAACAGTATAACCAGCCCCTTGTATTTGCATACAGACAATAATGTAAAGTCCATTGTTACAGAAGTTTTTACAATTGTGTCAAAAATGTGTATCTGCCTCTAAATATATTAACTACATTATTTGTAGTGTTAAAACAGGAATACCTACTCTGCTAGCCTTGCTTTAAAAATATTACTTTTTACTTACTGCGACAAAATCCAGTAAATACGAAGGCGTGCAAGCAGAATGTGTATACTCTATACAAATGAAAACTCGCCTGCTATCTGTTGCTTTCGGAGGTAGAATAAAAGGAAAGAGCAGCTCAGTAAGATTTCTGAGGTAGCAAAGCTCATCTCTGCGGCTTCTCAATGCAACATGAAGGTCAGGCCCATATTCTTCCAGGGCTGCCTGCTGCAGGGACTCAGAGTTTTTCACTAAACAGAATGCAATCACACAAGTTATAGTTTCATGAAAATGCAACACACACATACCATTGACCAGAATGTTGGACTGATTATTTACCTTTTTGTTTTGCTTTTGAAATTATTTCAATGTGCTTCATAGCAGCTTTTAGCAGTTTTCTTGTAATTATAGTTGGAATATCCACCTAGAAATGACAAGTTAAACAAGTTAAACATTTTATTAACTGTTTATGAACTGTTCCCCCATGTACAGGTAAAATATTGTCTACACAGTCTTGGATGGATACTTAAAACAGAAGTGCAGGATTACAAAATAACAATCATCCATCCGTATGATGCTGCAGCTCCCCCTCCCCCCCCCCAACTCTAAGGCTCCTTTCACACTTGTGCGACTTGGAAATTTGACTTGTGAGATGCCAAGTTGACATGTGAAATTCAATTTTTGTCTATAAATGCTGTTCCTACTGACACTACAGAAGTCACTGCGACTTCAGAAAAGGTTCCTGCACTACTTTGCTATTACTTTTAATGTGTCCTTGGTCCAGAAAATGTAAAGCCAGATCAAAATCTCACCAAAAGCAGCTCTGAAAATGGTGCGACTTTGGACGCCCTAATGTAAAAGAAGCCTAAGACCGAGAACTGAGCTATCACATGACCTCTCAGGCCCCGTACACACGATCAGTCCAAACTGATGAAAACGGACTGAAGTTCATTTTTATCGGTTCACAGACTGATGCTCTGATGTGCGTACACACCATCAGTTCAAAAACTGATCGTGTCAGAACGAGGTGACGTAAAACACAATGACGTGCAAAAAAAATCAAGTTCAATGCTTCCAAGCATGCGTCGACTTGATTCTGAGCATGCACAGGTTTTGAACCAATGCTTTTGCATACTAACCATCAGTTTTGACCGATCGGTAGGTGTCCATCAGTCCGATTTTAAAGCAAGTTTTAAAACTTTGGACTGAAGGACAAAAGACTGATGGGCCATACACACGGTCGGTTTGAAATGATGAAACTGAACTTCAGTCCGTTTTCATCAGTTTGGACTGATCGTGTGTACAGGGCCTCAGTGACTGTCAGTTGTTGGCTCTCTGCCCCTTCAGTGCTCACTGGAACGCCAGGCTGTGGAAGAGGCAGGAGAAGCTGCAGGGAGTCTAGAGGGGCTTTTCCCCCCCACATACCACTCTGCATAATGCAAACCCCCTAATGCATTCCTGCACTCCTGACAATTCCACCCTTCTGACTAAAGTATTCATAGTCTCGACAGTTGCTGATTTCTAAGTAATCTCCTAAGTTTACCTTCAAGGTAGGCTTAGACAAAAAGCAAAAATTGCTTTGTTCCCCGAGGGGTATACAAATGTAAAAACTCAAGTAACTCCCATTTCAGGCAAGGTGAAACGTGAAAAAAAGGAAATATAGGTAAAAAAAAGAATAGAAGACATACTAAAAAGGAAAATATTAATAATGAAGTATATTTCTTGGCTTCATTCAAAAAAGCACACACAAATATTACCTTTTGTATTCTTCGCACAAGAACAGATGCAAAGAATCTTAGGGCCAGCCTCAATTCATCTACAAAAGACTCATCTTGAGTAATATCACTGCCAGAAAAAAAAAACAGTTGTGAATTAAGACTGTAGTATCCCAAAAAAATAATAATCGATTTCTGGTATTTAAAAGCAGTCTGTTGATCATTTCAAGTTGTTGCCCAGCGGACAGGCATATGCCTCCCTAGCTGCAGTCCATAAATGCACACACTTTAATTGCAGGTATATTTGGTTATGATAAAACAAACAAAAACATAAGAATTCAATGACAGGAAAATTATTCAAAATGTGATAGCGTATATACTCCTTGTAATATCACTTATGTGAACAAGTTACTATCTCTTATTAAATGATCAATAGAGTAAAAAGTACCTACCGATACCATGGATAAACAAAGTTTTCCAGCACCAGTTCAAATACCTGTACAGTAAATAAATACAGTATAAGAACAAGATGATTTTTAAAGATTAAAGTTACAAAATGTATATGTGCAAACAGACAGGTTTTTATTACAGAAGAAACATAATAAAGGATTCTTACCTGCCTGTTTGCAATGTTCTTGACACTGTACACTAAGCTGTGAAAGCGCAGCTCAGTGTACATTTCTTGCGGGTATCAGGATAAATAACTCTGGCACATGCTCGAGACTTGCACAAACCCGGTATGACCACTTAAAATGGCTTAAGTTCTTGGACCCAGAAGAAGACTAGGAGAAGATGTCAGAACCAGCAAGGGAGCTAAAGAATGTCGCTTCGCTGGTGAGGAGGTGGGTATAGTTCAGCCTTTAATAGCTTGCATTAACTGAGATCATAAGGAGATCAAAGCTCATCCCTTTCCCTGTGACAGGGGCCCAACAATGATACTGTACCTTGTATCTTGTATCTTTGTATCATAGGCCTGAACAGTGTTTATAAAAACACAGTGCCAGATGGTCCATTATAAGTATCTATGTATATGTGTATTTGGGAGCATGGTATAGGGATCAGGTTCTTTTACAATTTTAGTTGCCATACAAGTGAACACCTTTAGCCTTTTCTCACTGAGAATATTGATAAGAACAGAGGGCTTTTACCATTAGTCTGAAGTCAAGTTTATATATTGTTACCTCTGACAGAGATGTATCAACCTTTGATGGAACCTTCAAATTAAGCCATGGCTGATAGTTTTCTAACTGCAAAGTAGGTCTGAAAGCAGAAGAAAATTTTACGATTATGTAATAGTCACTGTAAGTAAAAGCAAATACTATGTATTGATTTAATTTTTCAACCTTACCTATGTCTTTTACATTTAACCTTGCCACACACCGCACAACTATGTCCTTGTGGGAAAAGTTCTTGAAGTTCTGGTTGCTAAAGATACAATAATGCATTATGTTAACATGATTGTAAAGGTTTTTTTTTTATTAAAATAACAAACATGGTATACTTACCTCCACTGATGCTCGAGGCCCCTCCTCTTCTGAACCACTTGCTATAGGGGCACACCTGCGGGCCCACTTCTGAGCTGAGCTGTGGGTGCCCATTAACATAAAGACAGCGTGGCTCAGCCCTTCCCCTTGCTTTCGGCTCATAGATTTGATTGACAGCAGTAGGAGCAACTCGTGCTGATTTTCAAGGGGTTTTTTTTATTTTATTTTGGCAGCACTAAAGTTTTAATAATATCCAAAACAATCTAAAAAAAGGTCCTTTTTTTTTTTAATGCCCTAAAGCAAGCTTCTGCATGGGACTGCAGTTATATCACAGTTTGCAGCCTACCTCTTTCATAACTATAAAGGGAGACAGGGAGGAATTAGGCACTAGCCTAAAGCCTGGTACACACAAATGTTTTTTTTTCCGTTCAACTCAGTGGGCTGAATGAAAAAAAAAATGACAGCTCGGGCTGGAGCTGCTATACTAACAATCCAACGTCAGTACAGCAATCTCCCCTATTGTGCTATTGTGTTCTGAGAGGGAACCTCCTGCCATTGGCTGACAGCGCTGATCGGGAGTTGGTCAGATGCTGGTTTTCCAACAGGCTTGGCCGACTTAAGTCAGACTGGCTGATATACACACGGGTCGAATATCAGCCTGTTTTTACGGAACTGCCCAATGTCTCCCGACATTAAGCCCCGTGTGTACTAGGCATTCATTTTCCCAGGTTTAGAGACAGACCCCTTAAGAAGGTAAAGTTCCCACAACTTTACAGATGTAGTAAGCAAACCAGCCCAAATAAATTCAAGACTGAAAATCAGAGGGGCACCAACAATTAGGATGTGTATCAAAATGTAACAGTGAATGTTTTTTTTTCCTTCCTAAAATAGAACTACTGCGAGTGAAAAAAGTATTTGATCCCCTGCTGATTTTAATGGTAGGTTTATTTTAGAAGTAAGAGAGACAAAATAACACAAATATCGAGAAAAAGGCAATTTCAAAAATGTTATAAATTGATTTTTATTTTAATGAGTGAAATAAGTATTTGAACCCCTTTGCAAAACATGACTTGGTGTCAAAACCCTTGTTGGTAGTCACAGAGGTGAGACGTTTATTGAAGTTGGCCACCAGGTTTGCACACATCTCAGAAGGGATTTAGTCCCACTACTCTTTTCAGATCTTCCAAGTCATTAAGATATTGAGGCTGACATTAGGTAACTCAAACCTTCAGCTCCCTCCACAAATTTTCTATGGGATTAAGGTCTGGAGACTGACTAGGACCTTAATGTGCTTCTTTTTGAGCCACTTCTTTGTAACCTTGGCTGTGTGTTTTGGGTCCTCATGCTGGAATACCCATCCATGACCCATTTTTAATGCCCTGGCTGAGGGAATGAAGTTCTCGCCCAAGATTTGACTATAAATGGTCCCTCCAATCGTCCCTTTGATGCAGTAAAGTTGTCCTCTCCCCTTGTCGTTGTCACCATCTCTTGTAGCCCATTCCGGCCTTGTTTCTGACATCCTTGGGCAGCTCTTTGGTCTTGGCCATGGTGGAGAGATTGAAATCTTTTTATTATTTTTTTACCACATCAGACCCAACCAAAAGGTGTTATAACTTGAGAAGAGTTAATTTCTATTCCGCCCTTCAGATTTCCTCTCCGGTTTTGCATCACATGTGGTTTTCTTAATTATTTATTTTATGTTGTTTTCCATTTCTTTATTATTTTTTTATTTATTTTTTTCCCTTTCCTTTACTTAATATTAACCAAGGGAAAGGAATACGACTAGAAAAGTATAGACTGAACATACTGGACGCGGAAATTAGAGAACAAAAACAAAAGAAGGAAAGGGAATCATTCCCCATTACCCCTCTCCATCCCTCTGTCTCCTGATTCATTGTTCCTCTCTTTTTATTTTTTTCCCCCTTCCTCTCCCCCCTCCCCCCCTATTAATACCCCACCCCACCCAGCTTTTAAGTCGTTTACTTTATAGGGTCAGGCCACTTTTCCCTTACTTCAGGTTTTGAGGGATTACCTGTCTGTTTCTGTTATGACCTGAACAAATTTTCCAGATGTTTTAAAAGATCTCCATTGGTCCCAGGTCGTCTCACCCCCTCCCCTCTGCCCCTCACCCAGGTCGACCCTTCTCAAATACTCCATCTCCGTGACATGGTCGACCCGGTATATCAATTATTTTAAAGGAGGCTTCTGAGGATGTAGCCAAAATTTCGGGATTAAACCCTTTGCTGCGTTTAACAACACCGGGACCAATGTCGAACCATATTTTTTTTCCCCTATTACTGACCCTTGTCTATGAAACAAACAGGTCCAAGGATCTAAAGGGATCCTTTCTTTTGTGATTTCTTCTATTAGGTCTATTACCTCTTTCCAGTATTCCTGGACTCTCGGGCAGTCCCACCAAACATGAAATGCAGTCCCCTCTTGGTTACAGTTCCTCCAACATAAGGATGAATTAGTTGGGTGTATTTTGTATAATTTCGCCGGGGTCAAATGCCATCGCATCATACATTTATAATTAGCTTCAACTGTTATGATGTCTTTTGCATAGTTAAACGCAGCCTTAATCATTTGTGTATCTTGGATCCTTTCCCCGATATCTTTCCCCCATTCCTCTACACTTCGTATTCTTCCTTTTGTCCCTAGTTCTGTCAGTATCTTATAAATCACCGCAATTCCATGCTGCAATGGTTTTCCATAGGAACAGAGTTTTTCTATTGGGTTCTGTGCTGTGTCCTCTCTTATCGGTGCTGGTAGTGAATTAACAAAGTGCTTCAATTGTAGGTATTCCCAATCGGTTATCTGTTGGGCCCCTTCTGGTATGTGTATATCCTCTTTTTTTTTCCCTTGCGTGACTATATCCCCTAACCTTTTACCACCTAATTTATTCCCCATTCTAGTCCTATTTCCAGGTGCAAAAAATTCTGTGTTTGCTAATAAAATTAATGGAGAATTATATTCCCATTTTTCATGTTTACATAACGAATCCCATGTCTTAACCACTTAAGACCCGGACCAAAATGCAGGTAAAGGACCTTGCCCCTTTTTGCGATTCGGCACTGCTTCGTTTTAACTGACAATTGCGCGGTCGTGCGACGTGGCTCCCAAACAAAATTGGCGTCCTTTTTTTCCCACAAATAGAGCTTTCTTTTGGTGGTATTTGATCACCTCTGCGGTTTTTATTTTTTGCGCTATTAACAAAAATAAAGCGACAATTTTAAAAAAAATGCAATATTTTTTACTTTTTGCTATAATAAATATCCCCCAAAAATATATAAAAAAACATTTTTTTTCCTCAGTTTAGGCCGATACGTATTCTTCTACGTATTTTTGGTAAAAAAAAAAATCGCAATAAGCGTTTATCGGTTGTTTTTCGCAAAATGTATAGCGTTTACAAAATAAGGGATAGTTTTATTGCATTTTTATTAATTATTTTTTTTTTACTACTAATAGCGGCGATCAGCGATTTTTTTCGTGACTGCGACAATATGGCGGACACTTCGAACAATTTTGACACATTTTTGGGACAATTGTCATTTTCACAGCAAAAAATGCATTTAAATTGCATTGTTTACTGTGGAAATGACAGCTGCAGTTTGGGAGTTAACCACAGGTGGCGCTGTAGGGGATGTGTGACCTAATGTGTTTGTTTACAACTGTAGGGGGGTGTGGCTGTAGATGTGACGTCATCGATCGCGTCCCCCTATTACAGGGATGACGCGATCGATGCTGCGGCCACAGAGAAGCACGGGGAAGCCGTGTGTACACACGGCTCTCCCCGTTCTTCCGCTCCAGGGACGGATCGCCGCACTCCAGCGGCGATCGGGTCCGCGAATCCCGCGGTCCCGGAGCTTCGGACCGGGTCGCGGGCGCGCGCCCGCGACCCACGGCTGGGTACTAAAATCAATGTATATATACGTTGATGTGCCCAGCCGTGCCATTCTGCCGACGTAAATGTGCAGTAGGCGGTCCTTAAGTGGTTAAACACCTGCTTTGTGATGCTATGTGTGTCAGTGTTGATTATTCTAAATTTTGGTGGAATCCAGATGTTTGTGTTAAGTTGTGACTTACTTATTTTCCTTTCCATCTGTGCCCATTTTTTTAAAGTGTTCTTATTGGTCCATTCCACTAGTCTCGCTAGGATTACGGCTTGATTGTATCTTTTTATGTCTGGAAGGGCAAGTCCTCCCCTTTTTTTTTTCCCGAGTAAGGATTGCGTGGCTTATTCTTGCTTTTTTGTCCTGCCAGATGTATTTTAGAATTATAGTTTTTAATACCTTAAAAAAACTTTGTGGGACATTAATTGGGACCATTTGGAATTTGTATATTATCTTTGGTAACACCATCATTTTGAATACATTAATCCTCCCCATCCAGGAGATCTGTCTTTTACTTAGATTTTTTACGTCTCGTCTTATTTCATTAAGTAGGGGAATATAATTCGCCTCATAGAGGCCATCTGTTTTGGGAGTTATTTTTATTCCTAGATAGGCGAGTGATTTTTATTTCCCACGTAAAGGGAAATGCTTTCTGTAAAGCCTCCTCTTCCTTTTTCTCTATTCCTATGTTCATGATTACGTTTTTTACTGGGTTTATTTTAAAATTAGAGAGTTTCCCGTATCTTCCTATTTCCTCTAATATGTTGGGTATAGATATTCTTGGTTTGGTCACATAAAAGAGTACATCGTCGGCATATGCTGCCACCTTATGTTCCTCCTCTCCTACTCTCACCCCCCCCTATATCTGGATTGTTTCTAATCTTGCACAGCAATGGCTCCAGAGCTATTACATACAGGAGGGGTGAGAGCGGGCAGCCCTGTCTTGTGCCATTCATCATTTCTATCACCGACGATAGGCTCCCATTAACCTTTACTCTTGCCGTTGGTGATTTATATAGGTTTCCCACCCATTTCATGTATCTGGGGCCCACCCCTACACTTCTCAACGTATCCATCATGAACCCCCAGTCGACTCTGTCAAATGCTTTTTCAGCATCTAATGACATGAGTACGACTGGGGGTTTCTTCTTTTTATCATCTTGTAATAATAAAATTGTTCTTAAACTATTGTCTCGCTCTTCCCTGCCTTGTACGAATCCCGTCTGATCGGAACTTACTAGGTCGGGCATGTGCGGCTTTATCCTTGTTGCCAATATCTTAGCGAAGATTTTTATATCAGCATTCAACAATGCGATTGGTCGATAATTGGAGCAAAGGGTATTATCTTTTCCTATCTTAGCTATGATTGAGATATTGGCAAGCAATGATTCTTTCCTAACTTCTTCTGTCTCACCGAGTTTATTGAAATAAGTGCACATCTCTGGGATTAGGAGCTCTTTACATTTTTTATAATATTTTATTGGCAAGCCGTCCGGGCCTGGGCTTTTTCCACCAGGTGTATCTCTAATCGCTTGGCTAATTTCCCCTTGTGTGATTGGGGCTTCGAGGATTTCTACTGTTTCTTGCACCAGTTTTGGTATATTTGCTTCTATTAGGTACTCCCTAATTTTCTTTTCTCTGTTAACCTTCTCCTCTTGCGTCTCCCCCTTTCTAATGGTATACAGTGCGGAATAGAACGTCCGAAAGGACTCCGCGATCTCGGACGTCCTGTACCTCATCTGTCCCTGCTGGTCTTTTATTTTTTCTACATAGTTTATGTTTCTTTTTTCTTTTGAAATCCTAGCCAAATACTTCCCAGGTTTATTGCCCCATAGGTACCTTTCTTTCGAGACATTTTTGTCCGAGATTGACATCACCCCTATCGCGGCATCGTTTACATACTCCAGAATTTCCTGATCCATCATTATATAATCTAATCTCAAGTACATTTTGTGCACTGTAGAATAGAATGTGTAGTCCCTTTTATTTGGGTTTATAACTCTCCAGGAATCAATTAAGTGGTTCTTATACAGTTTTTTTTTCACTATTTGTTGTTGCTTACTATTTCCCACACTTACAGTCGAAGCTCTATCTAGATGTACAGTGCGGAAAAAAAGGATTTTTAATAAATAGCTTACCTGTAAAATCCTTTTCTTGAAGAACATCACGGGACACAGAGCGCATAGCCATTACACTTGGGTTATATGGGTACCTTCAGGTGATGGACACTAGTGTAATCAATTTCACAGGAAGTTTCCTCCCTATATAACCCCCTCCCACTGGGAGTGCTTCAGTTTTGTAGCAAGCAATTCCTCCGAGGTTACACAATGTTCCCCAAAAGAGGGGTGGGAGCTCTGTGTCCCGTGATGTACTTCAAGAAAAGGATTTTACAGGTAAGCTGTTTATTAAAAATCCTTTTTTCTTTATCGTACATCACGGGACACAGAGCGCATAGCCATTACACTTGGGATGTCCTAAAGCAATGCTCTATGAAGGGAGGGAGACCGTAAGGCCAAGAATAGCCAAACAAAAAATTATCAGGAAGTAAAGTAGCTCCACCAACAGAGAAAAGGGGGCGTGACCCGGACCAGAAGATTCTATACTGCTGCCCATAGGACCACCTGCCCAAATGCTGCGTCCGTACCCTTTGCAACGTCCAACTTATAAAATTTAGTAAACGTATGTACGGAAGACCAGATTGCCGCCTTGCAAACCTGTGCCATAGAGATCTGATGGTGTGCCGCCCAGGAGGCACTCATGGCCCTCGTAGAATGGGCTTTAACTGATAAGGGAGGTGGAATGCGCTTCAGACCATAGGCCTGAAAAATCAGCTGCTTAATCCACCTAGCCAAGGAAGACTTGGCAGCCGGCTGACCCTTCTTGGGGCCAATCCGGAAGAACAAAAAGCACATCTGTTTTCCGAATCTTCTCTGTAGCCTTGAGATAGACCCTCATGGCTCGAACCACGTCCAAAGTATGAAGCAGTCTTTCCTCTCTGGACTGGGGAGTAGGAAAGAAGGATGGTAGGACTAGATCCTGATTCCAGTGAAAACTGGATATGACCTTAGGAAGGAAAGAAGGTTGAGGCCGCAGAACCACTCTGTCCTTATGCAGAATAAGGTATGGCTCCCTGCATGACAAGGCTGCCAGCTCGGAAACCCTTCTGGCCGAAGCCATAGCCACCAAGAAAACCAACTTTCGGTTAGTAGCACAAGAGGGATTTCTGTCAGAGGTTCAAACGGCTGCCTTTGTAAAGCTGACAAAGACCAGATTTAAATTCCAGGGGCAGAGGGGAGCTCTAATAGGGGGATTCACATGCAAGACCCCCTGCAAGAAGGTTTTCATAAGCGAATGGGTGGCCAAGGGTCTTTGAAACCATATCGATAAAGCCAACACCTGCCCCTTTAAAGTACTAAGAGACAACCCTTTGTCAACGCCAACCTGGAGGAATCGCAAGATCCTGTCAATAAAAAACTTTTGAGGATGCCATTTTTGAGACTCGCACCACTCCACATAGGTTCTCCAGACTCTGTAATAAATATTTCTAGAGACTGGTTTCCAAGCCTGAATCAACGTAGATATGACCTGAGCTGAGAGGCCTCTGCCCTTAGGAATTAGGGATTCAGCCGCCAAGCCGTCAAATTTAGCTGCTGTGAAGCAGGGTGGCAGATTGGGCCCCGAGACAGCAGATCTGGGCGCAGGGGGAGCGGCCACGGCGCCCCGACTGACATCCTCACGATGAGTGCGTACCAAGCCCCTCCTGGGCCAGGCTGGGGCCACCAGGATCACAGGCCTGCGCTCCACCCTGATCCTCCGTAGAAGGCGGGGAATCATCTGCAGTGGAGGAAACGCATACAGGAGAGAAAACTGGTGCCAGGGGCAAACCAACGCATCGGTCCCGTAGGCCGAGGGATCCCTGGCTCGGGATATGAATTTGTCCAACTTTTTGTTGGATCTCGTTGCCATAATGTCCACATCTGGAACTCCGAATCTTTGGCAAATCTCTTGGAATACCTGGGGGTGAAGAGACCACTCCCCCGGGAGCAACTGTTGACTCCTCAAAAAATCTGCTTGAGAATTGTCTATCCCTGGGATGAACACCGCCGAGATGCAGGGTACATGGGCTTCGGCCCATGAGAAAATCAGGTTTACTTCCCTTTGGGCCGCTAGGCTCCTCGTGCCCCCCTGGTGGTTTATGTATGCCACCGCAGTGGCATTGTCGGACTGTATCCTTACTGGCAGACCCTGAAGGGGGAGAGTCCAGGCGACCAGGGCCAGCCGAGCAGCTCTGATCTCTAGGATATTGATGGGAAGCAGTTTTTCTGCCTCCGACCACTGCCCTTGCTGGGTCTGTCCTTCTAGAACTGCCCCCCAACCTGACAGGCTGGCATCCGTGGCTACTATCTTCCACGTGATGGGGCAAAAGGATTTCCCCTTTGACAAATTTTGAGGGACCAGCCACCAGAACAGGCTGCGCCGGACTCCTGGGGAGAGAACCAACGCCTGAATGGACTTGTTCCAAGCAGAGAGAATGGCTGCCTGGAGATATCTGGTATGGATCTGGGCGTAGGGCACTGCCTCGAAGGCGGCCACCATCTTCCCCAGCAGTCGCATACATAGGCGAATAGTCGGCCTCTTCTTGCCTAAGATCACTTGAACTGCTTGAGTTATTGATCTGACCTTTGCTTGAGGTAAAAATATCCTCTGGCAGTCTGTATCTAGCCAACTGCTTTGTGGGTTGCAATATCGATTTTTCTTGGTTCACAATCCACCCGAATTCCTCTAGATGCCGAACTGTGCAAACTACTGCATGATTGAGGCTGGAAGCTGATCTGTCGATAACCAGAAGATCGTCCAGGTATGCCAGGACCAAAATGCCTTCTGTCCTTAGGACGGCTAGCACCGGGGCTAACACCTTTGTGAATACCCGCGGAGCTGTTGCCAACCCGAAAGGGAGGGCTACGAACTGGTAATGACGGTGATCTATCATAAAACTAAGAAACTTGTGATGTGCCGGGTAGATCGGCACGTGCAGATACGCATCCTTTATGTCTATAGATGCTAGAAAGTCGTCTTGATGTAGGCTGGCTGCCACCGAACGTATGGACTCCATACGAAAGGTCTGAATCTTTAGAAAGCGATTTAGGCGTTTGAGGTCTAAGATAGGCCTGACGTCGCCATTGGGCTTTGGTATTATGAAAAGGTTGGAGTAGAATCCCAGACCCCATTCATGGGTTGGTACTTCTACAATTACTCCTTGGAGCAAGAGACGATCCAATGCTTTTACAAGAGAGGCCCTCTTTAATGGGTCGCTTGGAAGACTTGACCCCTGAAAATGAGGAGGGGGGACTTCCCGAAACTCTAGCCTGCAGCCCGTGGCTACCACGGACAGTACCCAAGAGTCGGGAATTCTGGCCTCCCACACTTCGGAGAAAAACCGAAGCCTTCCCCCCACCCAAGAGAGTGGGGGCGCCCCTTCATGAATCTGACTTGATGACTGGTTTAACCGGCTTGCGAGACCATGGCCTCTTGCCTGCCGTGGCTTGTCCTTGTGGGCGGCTATTAAATGCTGAACGCCCGGGAGGCCGTCGATACTGACAGGAAGTTGAAGGGGCCGAGCCTGCGAAGGCCTGTCGCTTAAACGCGGGCCCACGCGATCTTTTCTTGACAGGCAAGAAAGAACTTTTACCACTTGATATGGTCTGGATATATTTATCTAGGTCTTCACCGAATAGTCTCCCACCATGAAAGGGAAATCCTGCCAAAAGCCTTTTGCAGGGTGCCTCTGCTGACCAGTTCTTCAGCCACAAAAGGCGACGCATATGAACCAACAGCAGAGATAGACGGGACGCCTGTTGAATGGAGTCCTTAATAGCATCTACTGCAAAGCAGAGAACCCTTGGTAGGTCTGCCAATTCACGAGTTTGCTGAGCCGGCATGTCACTTAATATCTGTTTAGTCTGATCCTTTAACGCCTGACAAACGCCAATGGCTGCCACTGCTGGCTGAACCACGGCACCTACTGTGGTAAAAGAAGTCTTCAGTAGGGTCTCCAATTTTTTGTCGACCGGATCTTTGAACATCTGGACATTTTCAACCGGACAGGTCAGGGATTTATTCACGCAGGAAATGGCTGCGTCCAAATTAGGGAGTGCCCATTTCTTTGCAAATTCCTCTTCCATAGGATAGAGAATAGAGAACCTTTTAGGAGGGATAAAGATCCTATCAGGTTGAGCCCAATCCTGAAAAATCACGCTCTCCAGAAGGGGGTGAATCGGAAAAGACGCACAACTTAATGGTGCTTTTGAAGAACCTAAAGAGGATACCGCAGGGGCTAATAGTTCTGACACTGGAAGTTTAAAAGCAGTGCGAACCATATCTGTCAGAGACTGGATCCACAGGCTCTCCGCTTGAGAAGCCGGAAAAAAAATTCATCTACAGTGGAACCCTCAATGTCTGAACCGTTTGCCACTTGGCAAAGAGCGGGCAATCAAAGCAGTTAACCTTTCCTCTAGCCCACCCAGGGTGGTCGCTAGCATTTCTTCCGTAACGTAAACGGGAATGGGTTGATTGGGGGCCGCCTCTGCCCCTAGCACCCTCAATGGCTCCTGCAACATGCTACTCGGTGGTCTATCTGGTGAGGGTGGGACCGTTGGAGCCTGGCCCAAATCCTCTGACCCCGATGGAGACCTCTTTAGTTTTTTGGCACCCTTTGCAGCCTTAGCTGGTCCTGATCCCTTGGGAGCCATTGCACAACCTTGAGACACCCCTGTAGCCAACACCCAACTGTTGTAGCTAGAAGTGAATCATTAATAAGAACAGGCTATGGTAAAAAATTATATATTTTTTTTTTTTTTCAAATTTCCACACGCCCGAGAAGGCGGAAATACCGAGGAAATCCTGTGAGTATTGCAACACCAATGCCCGTTAGCCGGAGCCCAAGGTTGCACCGACTCAGATACTGCCGGATCTAAGGCTGAGTCCCTTTAAGAAAAAAACTATTTTTTTTTTTCTTTTTTTTTGTCAGTATGGAGCTAAGTCCAGACCTGAAGATCCACAAACCACCACTAGGTGTCACTGCATAGCCAGAATGGCTCAGCTGCGTGCTCTGTGTCCTCTCTCTCCTCTGCTCTCAGGAGGGAATGACCAGCCAGGAAATGCTTTGCTTTAACTGAGACCTGACACTGCTGGCCCGCCCCCCCTATCCCCCCCCCCACGCTGAAACCAACATGGAGGAAGCAGAAAGCAGAGGAGAAGCATGGACCAGTGCTAGCAACCCAACAGACACCAGGTAAGCACCAATACTTAATGTAGTGCACACACAGAGGAAGCTGTCCCCATAGGCTTCCTAAGAAACAGGAGTTTCACCAGCATTCCCCCTTTATAGTACGTGGGGCTGCAGTATCATGCTAACAGGCAGATCTGGGGGGAGTAGCAAATACATATCTTTAAAAGCATACATATACCTACATGTTATCTGGGTAAACATTAGTACATCCCATCCTGCCTCAAAAGACATAGTGGAGATAGTGGCTAATGCACAAGCATACCATTAGCCAACCCAGAACCCCCAGGGGGATACCTACTGTCGAACCAAGTCCCGCAGGTTCCCTCTTACCTGCTCCACGCCGCAGGGTATTGCAAAATGCAAGAGGCCCAACCTTCCCCCATCTCCGTGGGTATTGTCTTGGACCTTCAGGGACCGGGGTCCTGTGTTAAGGAACCCACACACCTGGACCTATATAGCATCCTGGCGTCAGTAGCGTTTAGTTCTTGGAAGAGACTAAGGCACTGGAGCCCAGAATCCAGCCCTCCAAGGAGAGACATTATAGGCAAAACCCCACTCCAGCAGGGCCCGGGTACCGTACACCTTGGCTTTGAAGCACTTCGGACGGAATCCGGCTAGCTATCCTGGGTCCCGAGACCTCCGAGGGACAGCTAGACGTGACCAACACCTAAGACACTGGCGAAAAAACTGAAGCATTCCCAGTGGGAGGGGGTTATATAGGGAGGAAACTTCCTGTGAAATTGATTACACCAGTGTCCATCACCTGAAGGTACCCATATAACCCAAGTGTAATGGCTATGCGCTCTGTGTCCTGTGATGTACGATAAAGAAATAAGTATTTGAACACCCTGCTATTTTGCAAGTTCTCCCACTTGGAAATCATGGAGGGGTCTGAAATTGTCATCGTAGGTGCATGTCCACTGTGAGAGACATAATCCCAAAAAAAAAATCCAGAAATCACAATTTATGAATTTTTAACTATTTATTTGTATGATACAGCTGCAAAGAAGTATTTGAACACCTGTCTATCGGCTAGAATTCTGACCCTCAAAGACCTGTTAGTCTGCCTTTAAAATGTCCACCTCCACTCCATTTATTATCCTAAATTAGATGCACCTGTTTGAGGTCATTAGCTGCATAAAGACACCTGTCCACCCCATACAATCAGTAAGAATCCAACTACTAACATGGCCAAGACCAAAGAGCTGTCCAAAGACACTAGAGACAAAATTGTACACCTCCACAAGGCTGGAAAAGGGTTCGGGGAAATTGCCAAGCAGCTTGGTGAAAAAAGGTCCACTGTTGGAGCAATCATTAGAAAATGGAAGAAGCTAAACATGACTGTCAATCTCCCTCGGACTGGGGCTCCATGCAAAATCTCACCTCGTGGGGTCTCAATGATCCTAAGAAAGGTAAGAAATCAGCCAAGGACTACACGGGAGGAGCTGGTCAATGACCTGAAAAGAGCTGGGACCACTGTTTCCAAGGTTACTGTTGGTAATACACTAAGACGTCATGGTTTGAAATCATGCATGGCACGGAAGGTTCCCCTGCTTAAACTAGCACATGTCAAGGCCCGTCTTAAGTTTGCCAATGACCATTTGGATGATCCAGAGGAGTCATGGGAAAAAGTCATGTGGTCAGATGAGACCAAAATAGAACTTTTTGGTCATAATTCCACTAACCGTGTTTGGAGGAAGAAGAATGATGAGTACCATCCCAAGAACACCATCCCTACTGTGAAGCATGGGGATGGTAGCATCATGCTTTGGGGGTGTTTTTCTGCACATGGGACAGGGTGACTGCACTGTATTAGGGGGGGATGACCGGGGCCATGTATTGCGAGATTTTGGGCAACAACCTCCTTCCCTCAGTTAGAGCTTTGAAGATGGGTCGAGGCTGGGTCTTCCAACATGACAATGACCCGAAGCACACAGCCAGGATAACCAAGGAGTGGCTCTGTAAGAAGCATATCAAGGTTCTGGCGTGGCCTAGCCAGTCTCCAGACCTAAACCCAATAGAGAATCTTTGGAGGGAGCTCAAACTCCGTGTTTCTCAGCGACAGCCCAGAAACCTGACTGATCTAGAGAAGATCTGTGTGGAGGAGTGGGCCAAAATCCCTCCTCCAGTGTGTGCAAACCTGGTGAAAAACTACAAGAAACGTTTGACCTCTGTAATTGCAAACAAAGGCTACTGTACCAAATATTAACATTGATTTTCTCAGGTGTTCAAATACTTCTTTGCAGCTGTATCATACAAATAAATAGTTAAAAAAATCATACATTGTGATTTCTGGAATTTTTTTTTTGATTATGTCTCTCACAGTGGACATGCACCTACGATGACAATTTCAGACCCCTCCATGATTTCCAAGTGGGAGAACTTGCAAAATAGCAGGGTGTTCAAATACTTATTTTTCGCACTGTAGATCTAAGGTGAAATTAAAATCCCCCGCTAAGACTAAACTACCCTGTTTAAAATCCATTAAGATGTTCAAAATCTTCTTTAAGTACCTCTGGGGATGTTTATTAGGACAGTATACGTTAACCAATGTGTACCGTTTACCGTGTAAGGTCCCTTTAAGGAACAAGTATCGGCCATCTGGGTCCACTTTCCTATCTTCTACTTTAAAGCTTACATTTTTCCCTATGCCTATGGCGACCCCTCTAGATCCTTTCTGAGGGGAATCGCCATAGAACCAGTTTGGGACTGCCCGAGAGTACAGCCTAACTCTTGAGTCAAGCGTAATATGTGTCTCCTGGAGGAAAACTATATCTGCAGAAAGTCTTTCGATCTCCTTTAGGATCATATGCCTTTTCTGTGGGGAACTAAGTCCTCTCACGTTATAAGTAATAAAATTTACATTAGACATATGTATATATATATATATATGTTTTTTTTTTTCTTTCCCCTTTTTTGTTTCCTTTTTCTCTTTCGTTTTCCTCATTCCTTTGTTCTCTCATCTCCCTGTCTTCAGGTACTCTGCCGATCCTATATATCTGTGTCTCCCTTTCTTCCAGGAGAGATTGGAATCTGATTGATTGCTTCTGTGGACAGGTGTCTTTAATACAGGTAACAAGCTGAGATTAGGAGCACAATACAGGTAGAATTCTACCTGTATAGAAGACACCTGGGAGCCAGAAATCTTGCTGATTGATAGTTACTGTTAAAAATAAACCTACCATTAAAATGATAGGACTGATCATTTCTTTGTCAGTGGGCAAATGTACAAAATCAGCAGGGGATCAAATACTTTTTTCCTCTCACTGTATAGGCAAAAAAAATGTTTTTCATTTTGGATAGTGCAAGGAAGGGGGTTATAACCCGTCAGATTTTTTTCCCCATCTGTGTGCTATTGCAGAGATTTCCCTTCACTTCCTGTCCCCATTGGAAGATTTTCCCTCCATTACTTTTCTGGGGACACCCCAAAATTTGGGTAACTTCTCTTATTTTCACTTTCAATGATAATGGTAAACAGGATCAATAGAGAGGTTAATCTCATTAAAGCTGGATTCCACCCGCAATTTTTTTTTTTTTTTACCTAGGACAGGTAAGTGTCCTTATTTAAAGTCAGCAGCTACACTGTTATTAGCTGCTGACTTTAAATAAGGACACTTACATGTCCTACCGACCGCTCAGTCCTGGCGCCTCCATCCTTACTATGGGAAACAAGTAGTGAAGCCTTACGGCTTCACTGCCCATTTCCTACTGCGCATGCGCGACTCGCACAACGCTTTGTGAAAGGGCGGTGTGAATCCACCGCGGTGGAAGAAGAGGCAGAAGAGCTACTTCCGCATAGCAACAACCCTTTCAGGCGAGTATATAAAAAAAAAAAAATCCCAATTTTTTATTCATTTTATGATTTTTAATGGGAAGAAAAAAAAAATGGTGGAACTCCACTTTAATGTGGCACAGACACCAATAAAAAAACTGGCAGGTGTTCTAATCCCTCTCCACTCTATCCAAAACTAAAAAACAAGTTTTGCTTTAAGTTTGATCAAAGTGGACCTTTAACCACTTAAGCCCCGGACCAATATGCTGCTAAATGCCCAGAGACGTTTTTACAATTCGGCACTGCGTCACTTTAACAGACAATTGCGCGGTCGTGCGACGTGGCTCCCAAACAAAATTTGTGTCCTTTTCTTTCCACAAATAGAGCTTTCTTTTGATGGTATTCGATTGCCTCTGCGATTTTTATTTGTTGTGCTATAAACAAAAATAGAGTGACATTTTGGAAAAAAAACAACAATATTTTCTACTTTTTGTTATAAGATACATCGAATAAACTAAATTTTAGTCAAACATTTAGGCCAAAATCTATTCAGCCACATGTCTTTAGTATAAAAAAAAAAAAAAAAAAAAAAAATCGCAATTAAAAAAATTAGCTACCTAGCGGCAAAGGCGACACTAACACAGTGATCAGTGACGCTGGTAATAGGGGGTGAAAGGGTTAACTAGGGCGGTGATCAAGGGGTTAAAACTTTATATGGGGGGGTACAGGGCTACCCTGGACCTAACACTAACTGCCTGTCACAGTAACTGTCACACTGACACTTAATGCAGTGATCAGTAAATATATGATCACTGCATTCAGTGACAGTGTGACAGGGGGTGGGTGATCGCAAGGGGTTAAATGTGCCTATGTGTGTGGTGTCAGTGTAGTGTTAGGTGCAACTTACTGTGAGCATTCTCTCCTCTCGGCGGATTGAAAATACCGCCGAGAGGAGAGCTGCATCACTTCCTCTGTCAGTGTTTACATTACACAGGCAGAGGAAGTGACACGACGGAGGCTCGCGGGATTGGCTGGGAGCGATCACGAGGGGGCGGACAGAAGCGAACAGCCGCCCCCCTCAGAACGGATCGCTCCCGAAGGTAAGCTGCCCGCCACACGCAGCGGAGGGGGTCCCGATCGGACCCCCGACCCGCTAGAAGGAAGGGACGTATATAGTCGTGCGACGGGCGTTAAGTGGTTAACTGTATTGACCAACTTTTGTGATCCAAGCCCCCAAAGGTTATAATTATATAAGATTTATATACAACAACGGTTTTTGTTCAGCCCTTTACAAAAAAAAAGTCAGATAGCAAGATTACAATACAGTTTCTTACAAGAGGGTTAGGTGGGCCCTGCTCATGACAGCTTACAATCTAAATAGTGACACTATTTAGGACTAGTAACTTGTTTCTGTAAAGCAACAATTATATTAAATTGTATACTGTTTATTTAGAAAAAAAAAATACTTTCTATAATTAATAAGCAATCTTTATTTTTTTGCACGTTTTTAAAATCAAAGCAGTTCAAGTCTCCAAATGACATACCTTTGGTTTGTATTTGATATTAAATAGAATATTAGGAAGAAGAGAATCTGGTTCCAGTGAACAGTATAATGTAACAACTCCAGCGAGGAACGACCAGAAGATCATGAGAATGTGAAGATATCTGGAAAAACAAAAATTAAGCAAAATCTAAGTATACAGAGGTAGCTTCGAAAAGTTGATTTAAAATGAAACCCATTTATCGAATGTTTCCCAAAAGTTACATTTAAGGTATGCCGAGAATGGTGATTGTCACAATTGCTTGTGATCTCAACTGAACCGTCAAGCAATCAAATGGCTGCCGTCGTAACTGATCACATGTTCAACACCATGGCAAGAGCAGATCAAACAGAGGCTAAAATAGCAGCTTCCTTGGCTGTAAAGGACATGAGTTTTAATTCCTCATTAATTTCATCTAAGGATTTGCACCCCATTCACACTTGTGCAACTTGTAATGCGATAAGTCCCACATCAAAGTCGCACCCCACGTTTTCCAATGATAGCCATTCATCTATGGGAGATTTAAAGTTGTAGAGACTTCAAAGTAGCTCATTCACTACTTTGGTCAGACTTTCATGTAACTTGGGGGCCATAGACTTCAATATTAACCCTAATTTGCAGAGGGACAAGTCACACCCATCCAACGTTGCATCAAAGTTGCACTCAAAAGTCACACAAGTGTGGATGAAGCCTTAAAAAGCACACAATGGCAACATTTTGTTAGAACACGAAAATTACTTCATGCAAAAAAAACAACAACCAAAAAAAAAAAAAAAGAAAAGGCTGGATTCACATTTATGCACTTGCACTACAGCACAATTTTGATGTGCTTCATCGTGGAATGCTGAGAAAATAATAGAGCTGCAAAAAAGATAAAGCAACCAGAGGAATTGACCACAGTACCTTATCAGAATACAGCTGTCTTCTGTTAACTCAAATAAACACGGGTATATACTTGTGCAACTGTAGCAGATTAAAGCTGACAATTAAAGCGGTTGTTACCACAAAAATTTATTTTACCGCCCCTCTATTATAACGAGGCAAAACACACATGGTAAATGTTTTTCTAAAACAGAGCTCGTATATATCGTTTCGCAGCCATCTTCAGGCCGGTCACGTGACTCCCGGCCAGTCTCCTACTCTGATCCCGGGATATTGCAGGAGGGGCCGGGATCTTCCTCTAATGTCAGCTGGGGCTGCTCGGCCCCTCCCGCTGTAGCCCTGGATTGGAGTAGGAGAACGGCCGGGAGTCACGTGACTGGCCTGAAGATAGCTGTAAAACGGTATTTACAAGCTTAGTTTTAGAAAAACATTTACCCTGTGTGTTATGCCTATTTTCTTATAGAGAGGGCTGGCAGCGACAATCTTTTATTTTTTAATAATAGCGGCAGGAGGGGGGCGGAGACAGAGAGAGGGACATGTGAGCTGACAGGCAGGGAGGGGGTGAGGGGAACAGAGCAGGGCTTTGGATGACAAAAGCATGCAAGCTGACCACTGTGGTCAGGGCTCAGTAGCCATGATTATCGTGGTCAGTTTAGAGAGAGCAATACAGGAAGTAGCAAGATCAACCAGGATTTTTACAGTTTAGAGAGGGGTAGATTAAACAGCACAAGCACTGTTGGCTGATGTCACAGACCCAGTACAGGTTCTGTCAAGATCGCTACCATATGGTTGAGAACCACCCTCACGCCTGTACCATCACCCTTCTCAGCCTCTCAGCGAGCCGCTCCCTCCACAGCCCAGTGCTCCAGTAAACGTAGGGGAGCAGAGAGTCGGTAACTGACAGCCACCAGCTCTCAGATCAGGGAGCACTGAGAACAGAGTGATTGGTGGTGTTTGAACACTCCGTTCTCAGTGTTAGAGCCTGCAGGGGACCATTGCTGCATCCACCTAGGTAGATATGAATCTGCAAAAAAAAAACGTGTATCTAAAACTGAGAGTTAAAACAATTTTTGCCTTGCAAGTCTAATTAGGAAGATTCCACTTCCTGTAGACTGAACAGGAATGTGATGGTATATTTTCAATCTGAAGGAAATTTCCTCTTCAATAGGTGTCCCCATTGGAGGATTTCCTCCCAACTCCTGTTTTGGTGAAAACCTAGAATTAGAAAGAGTGAATATTCCCAATAGCAACACAGCAATGAAAAACCTAACAGTATTTCTAGTCCTTCCTCAATCTTTTCAAAATAGAATTTTCAACATACTTATAAATCCTTTTCCTGGAGTACCTGCTAATAGACAGTTTGCATCTTAAATGGCACAGGGCCAATCCGAATGGTTCTGTGCCTTGTGATCACTATAATGGGTGATTCCCTTGATTAGGTGAGATTCCTATCTGCTGTAAGCAAATTGAAGACAAAAAGTGACATTCCAGCATCAGAGTTGGCGCAGTGCTGGTACACAAATGGAAGTTATTTTATATGGGGGCCCTCATAATGTTATCTCATAAATTCCCTGGGGGACGTTAATCAAGCAATTAGTAACACGGATGCCGACTGCCTCGCACTTTGCAAAGTCTCTACAAAAGACTGTATGTCTGTATTTCTGGGCAGCCAACTGCAACAGATTTCAAAGGCCTTGGATGGATCCATTACTGAAGAAGAGACAGATTTTCACTCTAAACAGACGCACAATTGGGAAGTAGTCAGGGCAAGGATTCACTACGTCTTCGTGCAACTTCAGAACAGCCAAGCGAGGCAGTTATGACTCTTGCAATAAATCTGTTGCACAATCTGTCTCGCTGCTCCTTTTTAGAATTGCCTTGCTCTGTGACAGAAATATTCATTTCACAGTGTATAGTCAATTTCCAAAAACATGCACCCCACTATATACCCTTTTATATCTCTCCAACAACTGTACCCCAATGGCTTCTTTTTCACCTACAGCCGTACTGCACACTGTAAGGCCCCGTTCACACCTCAGCGTTTTGTAGTTTGAAGCTTAAAAATGCTGGAGGAGAAAAAAAAATATATTGTCTATGGAAAGGGTTCAAATCTCCACTCCAAGTCACCTGAAGCTCAAAAACGTTCTGGAGCTCTTTATGGCACATTTTTATTCCTGGAAATGAATGGAAACACGTTTTCTGCTCAAATAAAATGTGTATATATATATATATATATATATATATATATATATATATATATATATATATATATATATATATATATATATATATATTTTATTAATATTAAATTAACAAATAAATGTGAAATACATAAATAACAAAAAATCATCGTAAATAAAATAATATGTAATAATACATAAATAATTACCCCCTAAAAAAAATAAAAAATACATTAATTTATTATTATTAAGATAATAAACACCCAAACAAAAGAAAATACATTATTATTATTTAATTATTTTGTGTTGGGGTGTTTAGTTTATTTTTATTTATTTTTAAGTGTTAGGGGTTATTCATTTGTTATTACATACTTTTAATTTATTGTATTTATTTATGGTTATTTTTGTGTATTTTTTTTTGCATTTATTATTATTATTATTATTATTATTATAATAAAGGCCTCTTGCACACTGCAGCTTTTTTACTGATTTAAAATACAGGTCCATTTATTGTAATGTGCCTATGCACACAGGCACATAAACAAATGCCATGCATTTTTCAGTAATAAATAAATAGAAAAATCAGCTTTTTGGTCAGTAATTTATGCCTCACGCGCGCAAATGCCAATGCGTGCAAATGCTAATCTACATATTTTGCAGAAAGAGAATGCGAGAATATGTGAAAATGTGCATAGATACACCAAACTACATACCAAAAGAAAAAGTGGAAAAAGTAGATGCTCAAACAGGAGCATCATGTGCAAGAAGCCATAGTAGTAGTATTGTATTGAGACCTCAACAAAAAATAAATAAACCTAACCCCAACCCCTAACCCCAACCTTAACCTCCCTGGCGGTATGAGTCTGTCTGGAATTACGTACCAAAAGCGGTACAATTATTTTGCATGGAAATTCTGCGTTTTATACTGTAGGCCTGACATTTTTAGGAATAACTCGCTTAAATTTGTCCAAACCATAGTCTAGTAGACATCCCGGGTATGATAAAGTTTGAAACACAAAATCATAAAATTATAATATAATAAATAACTATAAATAATTATAACAAATAATAATGTAATTATAATAAAAATTATTCACTAATGTAATCAAATCAAAATCACTGAAATTTGCTCAGTTGCAGAATTGTCGCTGTCATTACTTTTATTTTTTTATGACGAATTTCCCCACAAATCGCTATCGCTCAATTCTGCAAGTGATTATCATTTATTATCGCTGTTTTCTAGCTGCTCTAAAATCACTTTTGACATAAAGGGACACTTTTGGTTGCTATGGACAATCTACAGTTTGCAGGCACAAAAAAAATGTTTTTATTATGTAAAAGAACATGCAGGGCACTGGGCAGACCACTAGGGACAGGGGGGTGTGTACTTTTTACATACAGTACTGTAATCTATAAGATTACAGTATTCTGTATGTAATGTGTTTGTTTACTTTTTTGAATTTGCCGCCGGTCTCCGCCCCCGTGCGCCGTTACGTCGCAGGGAACGGAGATCGGCGGCACGCGGGCACTGTGTGAGTCTAATGGAGGACGCCACTCGCTCACACAGCGGGGATGCATCGCTGGATCCAGGGACAAGGTAAGTACAGTACCCTGCCTGGATACAAGGTAAGCCAGCGCGCGCTGCAGGCTCTGCATATTCACCCCGAGCGCGACTCGTGGATATCGCTATTTACCTAAAAAATCCAACCCGAGTCGCGCTCGGGTTTACCGCCAGGGGGGTTAAAGTAGAAGTCCACCCTAATGTCCTGTACAGAATTCCGTTCAAGCTGTCTTGCATACACACTGCCAGACCAAATTCCGACTGTCCAAAATGCGGTGACGTAAAACACTACGACGAGCCATGAAAAATTAAGTTCAATGCTTCCGAGCATGCGTTGACTTGATTCTGAGCATTTTTCTCCGTCGGAGTTCCACACAAACATGTTCTATTTCTAAACTCTGACTGAAGTCCAATGTGGCCCACACACGGTCGGAATATTTGATGAAAAAATTCCGTCTGACTTTTTTCATCGGAAATTCCGATCGCGTGTACAAGGCTTAAAGGGTCACTAAAGGAAAAAAAATGTTTTGCTGAAATGACTGTTTACAGGGTATAGAGACATAAAAGTTAACTGATTCCTTTTCAAAATGATTACAATTAGATAAAAATCAATCATATAATGTGCCTGCAGGTTAGTTTCACTTTTGAATTGGCTTCATGTTTCTGCAAAGTAGAAATAGACACACAGAACAAAAACAAACAAATCCAGGGCAGTGTTTTGTTTTTAAAATGAATCCGATTGGTTCTGGGAAATTTTAGACACACAGTAATGACAGCTCAGACCACCGTGAGTAAAGCTGCCAGTATGGTGGTTATAAGGAAACAGACAAGCAGGAAGTGTGGAGAACAGAGCAGGATTACAGCAACTTCAAAGCAAAAACGAACAATAAGGACATGAAATCAGTACTGCAGTAAAGGAAGCTATTTAGCAAAAAAAAATTCCTTTAGTGATCCTTTAACACTAAAATCCCTGCAATTTACAGACATCCACAAACCAACAGCCTCTCTAACCCTGTAAAGAAAAAAAAATCAGTATACATACATTTACTGAAGTTGATCTGACCCAATCCCACGCTGAGCTGTCAGCTGCGGTGAAGGCAGGTGCAGAGGACACATCCAAAAACAGAACCCCTATAGTAACTTTATGGGTGACGTCACTTCCCATTCATTTCACAGCCATGCCTCATAAGACAGCTCTCACCGTTACAGGTCTCCCTTTTTATAAATTTACCTTCTGTTCCTGTTTCAGGAACAACTTTTTTTGGATTCCTTATAAGTTCTGTCCTCCAGCCATTGGTCAACGGGACAAACAGAGGGTTCAATGTCCCAAGTGGACAAACAGAAATCAAGCATTCAGCTTATACATTGGTAATGTGTCTACCAAAACTGTCCCAACTTTTTCACTGCCGATCCAAGCCAATAAGCCAAATATGTACACTTTTGCTAGAAAGTTAACAACACTATATACAGTGTTATAAAAAAAAAGACCTGATACGCAGTGAAGAACAAGAATAACCACTTTGATTGATGGATTATAGGCTTAATGTACACAGGACGTTTTACAACCTCTCATGAACAATTAAAACTTGACAGATAGTAAATAACGTTTAAAAAAAAAAAAAACGGTTTTGCCGCATTCACGTTTAGAAGCGTTTTTTTCAGCGCACGTGCAGATTTGTGGGTGAAAGAGCGCTCAGCGCACGTGTGGATTTGTGGGCAAGAGCGTGCTCAGCACACGTGCGGATATGTGGGCAAGAGAGCGCTCAGCGCACGTGCGGATTTGTGAGCGAGAGAGCGTTCAGCGCACGTGCGGATTTGTGAGCGAGAGAGCGTTCAGCGCACGTGCGGATTTGCGGGCGGGAGAGCGCTCAGCGCACGTGCGGATTTGTGAGCGAGAGAGCGTTCAGCGCACGTGTGGATTTGTGGGCAAGAGCGTGCTCAGCACACGTGCGGATATGTGGGCAAGAGAGCGCTCAGCGCACGTGCGGATTTGTGAGCGAGAGAGCGTTCAGCGCACGTGCGGATTTGTGGGCGAGAGAGCGCTCAGCGCACGTGCGGATTTGTGAGCGAGAGAGCATTCAGCGCACGTGCGGATTTGTGAGCGAGAGAGCATTCAGCGCACGTGTGGATTTGTGGGCAAGAGCGTGCTCAGCACACGTGCGGATATGTGGGCAAGAGAGCGCTCAGCGCACGTGCGGATTTGTGAGCGAGAGAGCGCGCAGCGTACGTGCGGATTTGTGGGCGAGAGAGCGCTCAGCGAAGGTGCAGATTTGTGGGCGAGAGAGCGTTCAGCGCACGTGCAGATTTGTGGGCGGGAGAGCGCTCAGCGCACGTGCGGATTTGTGGCCAAGAGCGAGCACTCAGCGAACGTGCAGATTTGTGGGCGGGAGAGCACTCAGCGCACGTGCGGATTTGTGGCCAAGAGAGAGCACTCAGCGCACGTGCGGATTTGTGGGCGGGAGAGCAGTCAGCGCACGTGTGGATTTGTGGGCAAGAGCGTGCTCAGCACATGTGCGGATATGTGGGCAAGAGAGCGCTCAGCGCACGTGCGGATTTGTGAGCGAGAGAGCGCGCAGCGTACGTGCGGATTTGTGGGCGAGAGAGCACTCAGCGAACGTGCGGATTTGTGGGCGAGAGAGCGTTCAGCGCACGTGCGGATTTGTGGGCGGGAGAGCGCTCAGCGCACGTGCGGATTTGTGGCCAAGAGCGAGCACTCAGCGCACGTGCGGATTTGTGGGCGGGAGAGCACTCAGCGCACGTGCGGATTTGTGGGCGGGAGAGCACTCAGCGCACGTGCGGATTTGTGGGCGGGAGAGCACTCAGCGCACGTGCGGATTTGTGGGCGGGAGAGCACTCAGCGCACGTGCGGATTTGTGGGCGGGAGAGCACTCAGCGCACGTGCAGATTTGTGGGCGGGAGAGCACTCAGCGCACGTGCAGATTTGTGGGCGGGAGAGCACTCAGCGCACGTGCGGATTTGTGGGCGGGAGAGCACTCAGCGCACGTGCGGATTTGTGGGCGGGAGAGCACTCAGCGCACGTGCGGATTTGTGGGCGGGAGAGCACTCAGCGCACGTGCGGATTTGTGGGCGAGAGAGCGCTTAGCGCACGTGCGGATTTGTGGGCGAGAGAGCGCTCAGCGCACGTGCAGATTTGTGGGCGAGACTGTGTTTTTTGTGGAGATTCTCTGTACACGTTATACTGGGATATTTGCAGTAAACTACTCAGACAATAACATAGGTAAAGTGACATACCAGTCTGATGGGCTGACAGAAGAAGAATACACAGGGGAGGGGACACATCCCAGGAAGTAGCCCGTTACCTGAGCAGTAGGAGGGTAGACAAGGACAGAGTGAGCAGAATGAAGCACAGCAGCGGGTACTGCCTACAGATCTCCCGCACAGCTCCGATCCGTGCACGTTGTCTTATACGTGACCACATTCTACGGACCGGTGACATGACAGCTCCCGTATCCAGCCCTCTCCTCCTGAGGCTGCTCTTCCGGGAACGTGATCAGGCGGCCGCCACATACGTCATCATAGTCTACACTACTTTCGCCATTTTGGAGTAGGTATCTGATTTGGGCTAACTAGTGAGTACACGGAATGCCCTTCTTGAATATGTTTTTTTATGTCCCCCCCACCGATATATATATATATATATAAAAGGAGATTCATAGTCTTTGGTGTGGTGGCTGAATTTCTATTTTTTAACCACTTTACCCCCCCCCCCCTTCATGACCAGGTCACTTTTTGCAATGATTGACTGCATTTATTTAACTGACAATTGTACCCATGCAACACTGTACACTGTACCCAAATAAAATGTATGTCCTTTTCACCCACAAATAGATCTTTCTTTTGGTGGCATTTGATCACCTCTGCATTTTTATATTTTTTCCATTAAAACCGAAAAAAAGACCGACATTTTTTGAATACACAGTATATTTTTTACTTTCTGCTATAAAACATTCCCAATAATAAATCTAATTTCTTTATCAATTTAGGCCAATATATATTCTGCTACATATTTTTGGTAAAATAAATCTCAATAAACGGATATTGATTGGTTTGCGCAAAAAGTTATAGTGTCTACAAACTATGGGATATTTTTTATTATTTATTACTAATATCAGCAATCAGTGACTTATGGCAGGGCTGCAATATTGCAGTGGACTATTGTCACAGTGATCAGTTCTAAAAAAAATGATATATATATATATATATATATATATATATATATATATATATATATATATATATATGCACTGTCACTGTGCTAATGACACTGGCTGGGAAGGGGGTTAACATCAGGGCCGATCAAAAGGTGTCCCTAACGAGTGTTTATGTCAAGTGTGTGAGGTGCTTTAACTAAGGGAAGAGATGAAATTTATTCCCCCCGATCAGAACAGCAATCTGCCTTGTTTATGTAGGCAGATTGCAGTTCTGTGTCTCTGGGTGCCGGTGTTTTGCTGATGAAGGTCCCCTGGCGGATAATGCTCGCCCAGTAATGCTCAATGAGGCCGACATTGTGCTACACGCTCCCGCTGCTCGTGCATTGTCTATAACAATTATACCGTCTAAGTGGGCAGATTGCTACAGAAGAGGCAGAATTTTAAATTGATGGGCAGTGCTGATAAATTAGAGTCGGTTCACACTGGGGCAACACGACTTCCAGCACGACTTTCAGAGGCGACTCCAACACGACTTGAGCATGAACCACAGGGCGATCTGGGGAGATTTACAACACGACTTGAAGTCGTCTCCAGGACAGGAGACTTTCCAGTGGCCAATCAAACAACAATCAGCTCTAGGGAAGGGAGGGGGAGGGAGGGGTTTGCCTGAGAAATGTATGTCATCTTCCTGGAAAGTAGATTCAGTTAAGACAGTGATCAGACTTGTAAACGACTTCCATTGAAATCAATGGGTACAAATCGCCTACAAGTCTGATTGAAGTAGTACAGGAACCTCTTCTGAAGTCTGAGCGACTTCAGTAGTGTGTATTAACACCGCTCTCATTCACTTACATTTGATTTTCTGGACAGCGCGACTTGGGACGACTTGAGGCGACTTCAAGTCGGATCCCAAGTCGCCCCAGTGTGAACCGACTCTTAGGGGTGATTTTATCAATAAACTACTCGTGTTTGCAGGGCGTGTTTAAACAAATGAAGGACGGGTTTGGCACTGTTAATGGGCAGGTTTGCAGTGTAGTTTATTGATAAAACCACCCCCAAATTATCAGCACTTCCCATCAATTTAAAATTCTGCCTCTTCTGTAGCCATCTGCTCCTTAGACGATATAATTGTTATAGACCCGCCCCTTGCAGAGTTGCACGAGCGTGTGGCACAATGTAGGCCTCATTGCGCAGGCGACGTGTACAGCTGAATCACAGCTGTTCATCTTCGGAGATATTCGTCGCCTCCGTTGTGGTCCGTACTGTGCCTGCGCAGTACAGGGTGGGCATTATCCTCCGGGGGACCTTTCTCAGCAGGACACCGGCAGACATCAAGTACCCAGCACCTGCTGTGTGTAATCACCACCACCACTGCGCAAGCACACCCCTTACCCAGAAGTGCGGGATCGCACGTATAAGTGATCCAGCGCACAGCAATCGCCCTTTGGCAGTAAAACTGCTATAGGGCAGGTGGCAACTAGCAAGCAGTTAAACTTTCTTTTACTTTATTTTCTCCTTGTAATCTTGCAAATGACACACTTCCAGTCTGTGGGTGGCTGACTCACTCCACTGTATCTATGGAGGGAACAATTGGATGTCATCCTGGGCTTACTTGCCAACTGTCCCGGATTTGCTGGGACAGTCAGGCTTTCTAGTAGGCTCTCCCACTACAGCTCAGTCCTGGGATCCGGGCTGTGAGGACAGCTATAATGCCATTGCTCCTAAATACAATACATACACCTTGTGGTGGTGTATGTACAGTGCCTTGCGAAAGAATTCGGCCCCCTTGAATTTTGCGAACTTTTGCCACATTTTAGGCTTTAAACATAAAGATATAAAACTGTAATTTTTTGTGAAGAATCAACAACAAGTGGGACACAATCATGAAGTGGAACGAAATTTATTGGATATTTCAAACTTTTTTAACAAATAAAAAACTGAAAAATTGGACGTGCAAAAATATTCACCCCCCTTAAGTTAATACTTTGTAGTGCCACCTTTTGCTGCGATTACAGCTGTAAGTCGCTTGGGGTATGTCTCTATCAGTTTTGCACATCGAGAGACTGAAATTTGTGCCCATTCCTCCTTGCAAAACAGCTGGAGCTCAGTGAGGTTGGATGGAGAGTGTTTGTGAACGGCAGTTTTCAGTTCTTTCCACAGATTCTCGATTGGATTCAGGTCTGGACTTTGACTTGGCCATTCTAACACCTGGATATGTTTATTTGTGAACTGTAACGGTCACCACTGTTTATGACCTTCCATCCACGCATGACAAGCTTATCCGACACACCAACAAATCGGCAGACATGCTCCATTCCATTTCCCAGAATAACGAGACTGACCGCTCTGTTCTCTAGTTCCAAAATGAAAGAATACTTTATTGGTTTCTTAGCTTGCTTATATATCCAGTACAGCATATTAAAGTTAATCACAGGATAGTGCAATCTCCACCCCCCTCATCACACACTATGGCTAGTTACTATGCAGACATTTAGGCACCGATACTGACTAGACCTCTCACATTCCTTTATCAATAGAATTCAAACAAAATACAATCACACAATGTTTTGACCTCAACCCACATATTTAGACAGACGTACTGTCTCCGGCAAAGGGTCTTGACACCTGGGCGTCAATACATTCCTTTACTAACATAATTGACATGCTAATTCAATATATCTGAAGAGAGACGTGTGATCTTCAATACCCAATCTTTTAAGTGTAAACACAGGGCTTTAAACAGTTTTATTACACAATGAAAAGGTCTGTCAGGAGTCAGCCTCACTTAGCATTTCAACAGCTTATTACACAGAGGGATGAGTCACTGTCTTGTTGACCTGGTCAAGTCAACATAAACCACTTGTAATATTCCAGTGTCCTGCAATATGAAGTATCAATAATGTCCCATCTCATGTAATATATGAAGTATGATTTTATTAGCCACCCTACGCCCAAAAGGGCACAGGGTGGACTTAGACCCAGGAGTTATTAGTGCTGCTGGCACAGGAGTGTCTCTCATCCTTCCAAAGTCTCTGGTTGTCACGGTTCATTCCGTTACATGAACCATCCCATTGTAGATTTTGCTTTATGTTTTGGATCATTGTCTTGTTGGAAGACAAATCTCCGTCCCAGTCTCAGGTCTTTTGCAGACTCCATCAGGTTTTCCTCCAGAATGTTCCTGTATTTGGCTCCATCCATCTTCCAATCAATTTTAACCATCTTCCCTGTCCCTGCTGAAGAAAAGCAGGCCCAAACCATGATGCTGCCACCATCATGTTTGAGAGTAAGGATGGTGTGTTCAGGGTGATGAGCTGTGTTGCTTTTACGCCAAACATAACGTTTTGCATTGTTGCCAACAAGTTCGATTTTGGTTTCATCTGACCAGAGCACCTTCTTCCACATGTTTGGTGTGTCTCCCAGGTGGCTTGTGGCAAACTTTAAATGACACTTTTAATGGATATCTTTAAGAAATGGCTTTCTTCTTGCCACTCTGTTACTGACTCGGCTTGCTGAAGTAGCCAGAGTCGCAGAAGGCGATTTATCTTGGTTCTCCTCTTTTCTGGAAAACCGATCGCAAACAGTGAAGTTAGGACCTTTTACATCTGAGAAACGCACAGTATCATGCGGAGTCCCTCAAGGATCGCCTCTGTCACCGGTGCTGTTTAACATCTATCTTCGTCCTCTTTTTGAGATTATCAGCAGCCAAAAACTGCTTTATCACTCATATGCAGACGACACGCAACTATATTTCCGCATCTGCAACAGAAAGGATCACCACCTCAATCTAGAGACATGCCTCTCTTTGATAGAGGACTGGATGACAAAGAGTTATCTTAAACTCAACGGAGCGAAAACAGAACTTCTCCTGTTTCACGCCAAGCGCAGGAATCAACCTTCAACAGCATGGACACCCCCGCCTATTCTGGGCAAAATCATCACCCCTAGCGCCAAAGTCAAAAGTCTAGGGGTCATTTTTGACTCCTTTATGACAATGGACGGACAAATAGGGGCAGTAGTCAGCGGATCTCACCATCTGCTGCGCCTACTACGCAGACTTACTCCGTTCATCCCCAAAGAAGATTTAGCGGTCGTGGTGGGAGCAGTTGTTAACTCCAGATTGGACTATGCAAATGCCCTTTACCTCGGACTCCCCAAGTACCAAATCGCTCGTCTGCAAGTCGTTCAAAATACGGCCGCCAGACTTGTGACTGGGAAAAAACCCTGGGAATCCATCTCACCTTCACTGAGATCCCTTCACTGGCTGCCAGTTAAAGACAGAATTGCTTTCAAAGCACTCTGTCTTACGCATAGATGTGTCCATGGGAATGCCCCCCTTTATTAATGCGAAAAAATAAAAGCTCATGACCCCAATCGCGTTTTGCGATCCACCTATCAAAACCTGCTCCAGGTTCCGAAAGCCATTCGCGATCCAAGGTCCCAGACAACGCTTTCCAAAGAACCACCTAGAGAAAAAGAAGATTCGCGATGCCCAGAGGCGAAATGTGCCCCTATATAAGACTAAAGCCAGATTTGTGCAGTATACAACTGATTGTTGTCCTATGGACAGGGTCTCCTACCTTTACCAACCATGGGCTTCTTGGCTGCATTCGGTTGGAGACGGCCAGTCTTCGTAGATTTGCCACTCCTTCCATTTCAATATTAGCATGCTCCTTGGGATGTTTAAAGCTTGGGAAAAAAAGGCTTTAAACTTCTCCACAACAGTATCTCGGACTGATTTCTCATTAAACGAACCTTTACACACGATGATATGTCCGCTCAAACTTGTCGCGGGTAGAGCGAACATGTTTTATCGGATTTTGGTCCGATGGCGTGTACACACCATCGGATGGAAATCCCCACTGGCAGACAGCGCGGTGATGTGGCGGTGACGTTGACGCCGCCACGTCACCGCACCAGGAAGAAAAATACTTCCACGCATGCGTCAAATCCATTCGACGCATGTGCGGGAAGATATGTTCGCTGGTGAGTGTACTGACCAGTGGACATATCCGACGGACATGTCTCCGGCGGACAAATTTTAAAGCATGTTTTAAAATTTGTCCGCCGGTCAGACATGTCCGCTAGCCCATACACACGATCGGATTTGTCCGCTGAAACTGGTCCGTCGGACCAGTTTCAGCAGACAAATTCGATCATGTGTATGCGGCCTCAGACTATCACAGTGCAGGTGCATTTATATGGAGACTTGATTACACACAGGTGGATTCTATTTATCATCATTAGTCATTTAGGTCAACATTGGATCATTCAGAGATCCTCACTGAACTTCTGGAGAGAGTTTGCTGCACTGAAAGTAAAGGGGCTGAATAATTTTGCACGCCCAATTTTTAAGGTTTTTATTTGTTAAAAAAGTTTGAAATATCCAAGAAATTTTGTTCCACTTCATGATTGTGTCCCATTTGTTGTTGATTCTTCACAAAAAATTACAGTTTTATAGTTTTATGTTTGAAGCCTGAAATGTGGCAAAAGGTCGCAAAGTTCAAGGGGGCCGAATACTTTCGCAAGGCACTGTATGTAGAAGCTCCAAATGTCCTTTCTATCCCCCCAGCAGTCTCCCGCACACTCTCAGTCTGCATTCACAACTGAGCATTGCCTTTTTGTATTTTCTTTCCAGGTGTTTTATGAGCATTTTTGCACATCACTTTCCAAGTGGTTTGGAGCTTTGGCATTTTTGTATTTGCCAATAAAGAAAACTATCATCTGTTACATCATTTGTTGCTATGTGTTTTTGCGATTAGTTGCCTCAGAAATTCACCTATCTGCCCGAATCAAGCTTCAAAAGTAGCTCCAAAACTTTTTTTATGTTCAAGAATTTTATTGGTTTCTTAACATAGTGTAAGAAATAAATTGTTACAGCAAGCAAACAAATTTAATACTTAAATATAATAGATATATAAAGGTATCCCTAATAGAAGGGAAGTAGGGATATATCAAATAAATAAGATAAAAAAATTAATAACATATAATTATTATTTAACAATTAATACAAATTTTTATAAGTAGTAACATTGTAAGGAATCATGAAAAAAAATAAAAAATAGGATGTAAATGTTAAAAGAATTATGTAGGGAGAAAAAATGAAAAAGGGAATTTTGGAAAGATAAGATCATTTAGGTGTTACAATTATAAATCGTTAGCGTGTAAAAAAGTAATCTAACCAAGGTTGCCGCCATGTTTTTTCAAATGTAGTTAGATGTTTATTCAAAATACAAGCCAATGTATCACTGACCATAATCCAGTTCAACGTTTGTATAACATATTTAAATGTTATGTTAGGTTGATTCCAACAACGTGCAATGGATATTCTAGCAGTCAAGATCATAAAAGAAATTAAGCGTTTGGTGTGTTTAGGTAAACTTATATGTAATGCAGGTCTACTACCAGAGTTATCTCTTAGGCCTCGTACACACGATCAAATCTGTCTGCTGGAAACGGTCTGCTAGACTGTCCCAGCAGACAGATTCGATCGTGTGTACGGGCGAGCCGACGGATTTGGCCACCCGACAGATTTCAAAGCATTCTTTGAAATCTGTCGGCTGGGAACCCGTCCGCCCGACATGTCTGCTGGTTAGTATGCTAACCAGCAGACATGTCTTCTCGCACACGCGCCGAATGATTTTGACGCATGCGCGGAAGTGTTTTACTTCCTGGTGCGGTGACGTGGCGGCGTCAACGTCACCGACACGTCAGCGCGCTGTCTGCTGGCGGGGATTTTGGTTTGCTCGTGTGTACATGCGAGCAAACCAAAATCCCAGCAGACAGATCTGTTCAAATCGGTCGGTCCGACCAATTTGAACAGACTCATTTAATCGTGTGTACGAGGCCTTAAAGCGGAGTTCCACCCAAAAATGGAGCTTCCGCTTTTCGGAAATGCCCCCCCCCCCCCCCCCAGTGTCACATTTGGCATCTTTCAGGGGGGTGCAGATACCTGTCCAAGACAGGTATTTGCACCCACTTACGGGAATACGGGACAGCGGCAGACACGCCTCTACCCACAGCCTTCCACTGTCTTATGGGAAACACACTGTTTCTAGGAGCGAACGGAGACCAGTGACAGCACGGTGCGCTACTCGCGCAAGCGCAGTAGGGAACGGGCAGTGAAGCCGCAACTCTTCACTTCCCGATTCCCTAACCGAGGATGGCGGCGAGTGCAGCCAAGGGACGAGCGATTGCTCGTCCTCAGCTGACATCATCGCGGGCACACTGGACAGGTAAGTGTCCATTTTTTAAAAGTCAGCAGCTGTCTTAATAAAAAAAAAAAAAAAGCGGCGGAACCTCCGCTTTAAGTAATGTATTGTATTGTATTCTTAAGAAAGCTGACGGACTGTGGCCTGGACGGCACGGAGGGAATAGTTTGGCCTTTGAGGAGCTCCAGGTCAGTCAGTGGGACTGGTGTGCAAATGGACCGGTGGATCCAAGATTTCTAAAGATTTCCTGCATTGCAGCTGCACCAGCTATCTTAGGGAGCAGGGTGGTGTGACAAGGCCAGCTAGGAACAGCTTGAAACACCCAGAGAAGAGCCTGGAAAGCATCTGAACATGTGTTGGTGAGCGGGCATTTGTCCGAATAAATAAGTGTCGCTGGGATCAGTAGTTCCACAGTAGTAGTTCACTCAGACATAGACTGTGTATAGTATAACTTCAAGGTTAATTTCCCTGCACTGCAAAATAAGATTGAGTTGCAATCTTTATTAAAGGGGTTGTAAAGGAAAAAATATTTTTTCATAATAAGCATCCTTTACCTGCAGACATTTCTCTTTTCACTTCCTCATTGTTCGTTTTTGCTCAGAAGTTGCTCTATTTCTTCTCTGTTCTGTTCACTTCCTGCTTGTCTGATTTTACTGACCACCATGAAGGGAGACTTTACTGCGTTGGTCAGTGACGTGCTCGCCCCCTCCTGAGAACTACATCTGTGCGGCAGGATGCTCTCTACATGTTAGAGACTTCAAGGAGGTGTGAATTACTGGGCGCACCACAATTCATACTGGGAAATGTAGTTCTTACATAACTGAGCGCCGCAAACCAGGAAGTGAATGAGAGAACAGAAACTAGAACGCCGGAGGTGATATAGATGAAGGAAGTTACACTATTCTGTCTGTCTACCTTGCAGACATTAATTTTAGGCAAAAAAATGTTTTCCTTTACAACTCCTTTAAAGAAGAAGTTTTACCAGTGTGTTCTATGTGCAAATGTTCAGTTACCTGCATATCAGTTGTATTATTACTTTTCTGCCTACTAATTTCCTTACCTGGATTTACAAACACTGCAGTACAATCTAACTGAGCTAGCTGAAGTGGAAGAAAAAAAGAGACTTTGCCATCTCCTATACAGCATCACAAATTTAGTAGAATGTATTGTATTTCACTACTGCATGGTATTTAATACTTTTCTACAGGTGTGGTGTGTGCTCTGAGGGGGGGGGGTGTGAGAAGGTGCTCAGTATCAGGGCTTTATCATATTGAGCATAAGTCCCACTCTTTGCCTGTTTGCATATGCTTTTAAAGTGACCACTGAGTTTTGCATACACAGGGCCGGCCTTTGGGGTGTGCGAGCTGTGCGGCCGCACAGGGCGCCATGGGCAACAGGGGCGCCGTGCGGCCATCACAGCTCGCAGAATGTGAGTCGCAGTCAGTTACTCACATGATCATCACAGGCGTCCGACTCCTATGAGTCACAGCAGCAGGCGCTGCCAGGTCCCCCTGCCCTGGGACTGGGTGAAGAGCAACGCATCGGCTGCCGCACCTAAAAAAAAAAAGGGTACTACCAGCCTCGACAGGCACACTGCGCATGCGCCGCCGCTGCTCGGGAAAGCCTGAAAACGCTTTGCTATTCTCAGTCAGACGGAGCATGTGCAACGGCGTCTAAGTGCTGGGCGGCGCCATTTTTAAATGCAAAGACGCACCATCCACCAAAAGGTAAGTCACACTGAGCCCCTGGCTCAGATAAAAGTAAAAAGTATTTACTTTTTATAGCCAGCCTGCACACAGAAGAAAAAGTTATTGGGCCAGATTCAGGATGGCGAGGGGTTCTTTGCGGCGGCATAACTTTTCCTATTTACGTTACGCCGCCGCTGTATTCACAAAGCACTTACTTGTAAAGTTGCAGCGGCGTAGCATAAATTGGGCGGCCTAATTCAAATTCGGCGGGTAGGGGGCGTATGCTATTTAAATTAGGCGCGTCCCCGCGCCGAACGTACTGCGCATGCGTCGACCATTGAAAAATTCCAGTGCGCACTCTCCGAATTATGACTGTGTTTTCGACGTGAACGTAATCGACGTAAATCCCCATTCACGGACGAGTTACGCAAACGACGTAAACATTTTCAAATTTCCCACGGTCACGACGTCCATACTTAACATAGGATGCGCCATCTTTTTGGTGCTTTAACTTTACGCCAGGAAACCCCTTACGGAAACGGCGTAAAGTCACTGCGTCGGGCGGGCGTAAGTTTGGGATTTGGCGTATTTCGCTGACTCACATATTCGTAAATTAGCGGGAACGCCCCTGGCGGCCATTTTAAAATTGCATTTAAGATCTGACGGCGTAATACAATTACGCCTGTCGGATCTTTCCTGCAAACCGGCGTATCTTGTGTTCTGAATACGCCGACGCAAAGTCAGAGTTATGCCGGCGTATCACTGATACGCCGGCATAACTCTACCTGAATCTGGCTCATTGCGTCTACTAACTACAAATATTTTTTTCCTCTTTGTGTATGTTTAGGTGACCAGGGGGCGAGAGGTGAAGATGGGGGGGGCGCCACAGGATTAGCTCACACAGGGCGCCTGAACACCTAAGGCCGGCCCTGTGCATACACTTTGATTTTTATTGCTGCCATTTTTTATGTTGTAATGACCCCCCTGTGTCTAATGTGCTAAATAAGTTTCTTCAGTAAACTGTTTAAATGGTTAATTTACAACTTGTGTCAGGCTCTATCTGTTACTACAGCGGGTGAAGTGACAAGTACCAAGGGGAGGTAAATATACAGTACAGTGTGATATTACTGTGTGTCTCTTTACCATTGGGTCTTACGCTAACACTGCTATAAAGGTGTGCCAGTCAGGGGTTGAGACAGTTCTTGGGGTTGAGAGGCAGAGTGCAGAACCATACATACATTAAGCGGCTCCTAAGGGGTGAGTGCTACATATATCACATTTTTGAAAAAGAGCAATGTTAGGGGATCATAATAATAAAAATATTTATCTTGGTAAAATATGAAGTCAAATATTTTTTATCCAAAATTTACGTACTCTGGGACATCTCCACCAGATGTGCATCATAGAGCCTTCTTGACCACAATTTCTTGACCAGCATTTAGAAGAGATTTATCGATTCATTCCCGTGCAGCACGAGTAGAGATCACATCTCTTATGCTCCACCTCGGAAGTCATTTTGGGATTGCCCTTATAGGTTTTCACTCACCACTCTGACTGTGGATAAATTATTGCAGTTACTCTCTAGCTATTTGAGCTTCGTTGTGTGGATAGGATTCAGGATTTGGATCATCATACACATTATGCTAATATAAAATATTGATTCAACCCCATATGACATCCTAAGGGTAATGTGAGGTACCCTCTCTTCTCAGGGGTTTGCTAGGGGGATTTTTGGGCGCATCTCTTCGTACATCTCCTCCATATGTACACTGTAAATGATCTCACTTTTTCCTACTATTGCTACCTGTACATAAAAAAAGGCCATTTAATCATCTCCTGAAGAAGCTCCATCCAGAACGAAACATGTCGAGAGTATTGGCTTCATATGTAGTTTGGCAACAGCTGGAGGTCCGCTAATTGCATATTCCTGCGCTATAGTATAAGCATGCCATCCCCTCTGTTAAATAACATTGTGTCCCTAAGCCTGTGCTTTATAAATAAAAAAAAGATGCTGATTTCTACCTGTATCAGAGCGTCTCCCAGCGCTCATGTGACTCCTTGGCTCTCTCTCCTCCCCCGGCTGAGTTCTCAGCCCCGCCCGCTGTAACTGTCAGCCTGGGAGAGGAGTAAGCCGAGGAGTCACGTGAGCGCCGGGAGCTGCTCTGATATAGGTGTAGAAATGGGCATCTTTGTATATAGCACAGGGACACATAACGTTATTTAACAGAGGGGATGGCATGCTTTATATATATATATATATATATATATATATATATATATATATATATATATACATATACAGTATATATATATATATATATATATATATATATATATGAAAGCACCAGGAAGGGAGCATCGTGGAGTGGACGGAGCTGACAGGCAGGGAGGGGAGAGGGGAGGAGGACGCAGGAGAGCAGAGAGTAGAGATGCAGATGATGGAGGCACGTAAAGTGACCACAGTGTCAGGGCTCAACAGCAATGAAAAACCGTTGTCAGTTTACAGGGGGAGGGCAGAACCAGGCAGGATCAGCCAGGTATTTCAGGTGATAGAAGGGGCCAAATTACACAGCACAAGTACTGTGCTGTTTTAAATGCTTTAAAGCGGATCTCCCACGCCAAATCGAATTTTTGTTTAAGGGCTATTTACATTGTTAGTAGCGCTGCTTTTAAAAACGCACTGTTTTTGTTTCCCACGGCCGCTCCGCTGTGATTTGGTCTGCGATCATAACTTATATTCGCCTTGTCTTCCCGTTGCCATTTTAGGTACGGCAGTCACAACCCACATGCAGGAACTTCCTATTTGCGGTGGATGCTGTCCCAGCATCCACCGCTCGATCTCGCGCATGCACACTGTCAATGGTGAGCCGTGCCGCGAGCGTCTGCGTTGCCATCATATAGCCCGCCCGCCCTCCTTGCTTGCTTGCTTTGTTGTTGTCGCGCGTCACTTCCTGCTAAGGAAATAGCGCGAGATTTGATTACACGGCTGCGCAGTGAACTCTATACGCTATAGAGAGAAGCTCCCAGAGTGCACTGCATCTAGCAGGAAATGATGCAATGCCCGAATAATTCCCGCAGTGTTAGAAACCGGAAGCAACATTACTGTAAAGGTACTGTACCGAATATGATTAAAAAAAATACCAGTTTTTACTGTATTGGATAGCGGCAAGGTTATTACGCTAATGTTGCAAATAGGGTGGAGATCCGCTTTAAGGCAATCCATTTTTTTTTATGGTAACAAACACTTTAATTCTTGTACACATAAGAAAATTGAAAGTAAAATGATTGGCCGATTATCTGAATGTTAGTATAGTGCTTTGGACAACCGATTCCGACTTTTCGGACAACAAAACCTGAAGGCGCAGGCTAGAACATTTTTAGCGTACATAAACACAACGTCCGATTTTCTTTTAAGTAGTACATTTTTCGTCTGAAAAAAATCGTAAGAGCAAGACTACACATGCGCGGAAATGAAATTCGTAAGTGGAGTAACCTCTTGACTTTCGATATGAAACTAGCATGCAACGAAAAAAACAAAGATTATACATCCGATAATCTGATCGTGTCTACGAGGCTATAGGCTTGGTTCACACATACAGGGGCAGCACGCAGGCATGTTTTTCACACAACATGTGTAGGGCAGCCTACTGAAAAGAGCAAAACAGTAAAGAAGTCTCTGAATTTTTTCCAAAAGCATATCAAAATAATGGCACCGCTGCACATCTACTAAAGGGAAGCGTGATTCTATGCACTTTGGGAAAGCCTGAAGTTGTGCACATATTCCTCACATGAGTTAACGCCTTTGATTGTACAGGGTTTTGATCAACACAGGGTTAAATGGAATGGTCATAAAGTACTAAAATCAATGATTATATTCACAAAATGAGTTAAAAAACAAGCCTTGAAAGACAGTTCAACAGCGCCAGCAGAACAGGACGGTTGCTTCAGTCCAAAGGTATCTAACCGATATTGAAGCTAGGCTTACGCGTTTCGGGGGCGTACCCCTTTCCTCAGAGCCCCGGTGGTCTGCAGTGCAATATTGGTTAGATACCTTTGGACTGAAGCAACCGTCCTGTTCTGCTGGCGCTGTTGAACTGTCTTTCAAGGCTTGTTTTTTAACTCATTTTGTGAGTATAATCATTGATTTTAGTATTTTAATAAAAATCGTGTTACAGTATCACACTAGGTCGGTGCGCCCTCCATTCTCTTTTCTCTTTTAGTTCCTTTTGAATTCCCACGATTCTGAGGAGGGCTGCAAGACTCTGGAAGATACTTTTTTTTTTTTTAAATCAGAAAAGGTTTTTATTGAAAATAGACAGAAATACATTAACATACACAGACAGACCAACAATATCATGGTACAGCTTCACATTTTATACAGATCATGTGACAGTACAGAATTCGTATACAAAAATATAGTTGGATCATAAAAGACATCTGGAGTGCACATAGGAAGAAATATTGCCAGACAATTCCCTGTACAGCAAAGGTTCCTTTCTCCCCAGAAACATGACCTGACTGTGTGACCTGTAATCTTACATATTGGCAAAAAGCCGGAAACGAAAGAAAAACAAAGAGAGAAAAAAGAAAAAAAAAACAGGCAAAACAAAACCAAAGCTGGAACAAAAAGTGAAGGCAATCACACAGTCATGGCTCATAAAAGTCATTGCTTCCCCGGATAATCTCTCTAAGGGTACCGCACACCACCCCACTCCCACCGCTCTTGCAGCTCCATCCTCCATAGCACATATCCCAAACTAGCCCCCCCTTGTACTAAATATATTAACCCTGTAGTAATCTATCTCTCACCAGTTCAAGAGGACCTAATCCCGGGGTATCTAACCAGGGTTGCCATATTGCATAGAACTTCTTCAATACATTTCGGTGTTGGTACGTTAGTTTCTCACGTATTAATAAACTGTTAACTCGTTTCACCCACTGTCCACCCGTCGGTACCCTCGGAGTAATCCAAAGCCGCGCAATTTCTTTGCGGGCAATATAGAGTGAACGTAGAACAGCAATATGGCCATTAGGCGACAAATCGGGTAGCTCCAGGGCACCAAGCAGGCAGACAACTGGGTCCTGTAGAACAGGTATTTGAAATACAAGTGAGATGGTCTCCAGCACATACTTCCAGTACCGGAAGAGTTTTGGACACTTCCACATCATGTGGAGAAGATCCCCGGGGTGTGCCTCGCATTTTGGACAGAGAGGGGGGACTCTGAGGCCCCATTTATATAGCCTAGCCGGGGTCCTATACACCCTATGTAAAAGGTACAAATGGGACAGTCTCTGTGACGCGGAGACCGAGACCTGGGGAGCAGACGTCAGGCATAATTCCCAAACATCTCCATCAATAGGCCCCAAATCCCGCTCCCACCCCCTCTTACAGGGAAGCTTACCCGTATCGTGGGTTAAATTGAGTAACTTTGCATATACCCTGGATATCAATCCTGCCTTTTCAGTCGTTGAGAGTACATCTCTCATCAGAGGGTGCACCATTTGGGCGAAAGGGGACAGCCTGTCTTCACATTGTATAGCATGTCTTAGTTGCAGATACTGGTAGAATTGTCCGTTATGTAGATGAAATTCGTCTTTTAGGGCCGCGAAAGGTTTAAGTATTATACCTTCGTATAGTTGAGATATATATTGAATTCCTGCCTCTTCCCATGAACTGAACCCCTTAAGCTTAAAGAGTTCCCTATAGTATTTGTTCCTCCATATCGGAGTAAACTGACACACTGCCTTGAGTTTGAAGATAGCTCGAACATATTCCCAGAGTCTAATCAGTAAACTAATAGTGGGGAGGGTAGTAGGAAACCGTGTGAGGCCTGCTTCAAGATATACCAGAGCCGGGAGACCTGGATTCCCGGATACTATCAAAGACCTAATAGGGTCAGAATCATCCTCCTCCCCCCAATTACTCAGATGTTGAAGCTGCGAGGCTATAAAATAATTCCTGGCATGAGGGACCGCCATACCACCTTGGTCCTTCGCAAGTTGCAAAGAACGCAAGCTGATACGAGCTGGTTTATTGCCCCAGATCAATTCTCTGAACTGGGCATCTATACGTGTGAACCACCTGTGAGTTATCCAGACCGGGGCATTGTGAAAAATATAAAGAAGCTGAGGGGCCCATATCATCTTGATTAAATGAACTCTGCCGGTAACGGTGAGTGGCAACTTCCTCCAGACAGAACACTTCAGCGGAAGTTTCTGTAACAATGGGGACAGGTTCTTATCCAGATACTGAGTAGGGTCCGGGGTTACCTGTACCCCTAAGTATCTAAATTCATTTACCACCTTAATATCTTGTGCACAGATCGGTAAGGGACCCGGCAAAGGGTCTAAGGGCATCAGGACTGACTTGTTCCAGTTGATGCTGAAACCCGATAGCCGACCAAAATCGGCTATCAGGTCCATCACATTCTGCAGAGATCCCGCGGTGTCGCCCAGATATATCAGAGTATCATCCGCATAGAGTGAGACAACATCCTCTCTCGGTCCCCTGTGGAACCCAACTATATCCTGCGACCCCCTAATATGTACAGCCAAGGGCTCTAGGGCCAGGGCAAACAACAGGGGCGACAAGGGGCATCCCTGCCGAGTGCCTCTGGCAAGTCGGAATGAATCTGACACATCTCCATTAATGCGCAGTCTCGCCGACGGGGCGCTGTATAGCAGTTGAACCCATTTAAAAAATGTGGGGCCTACCCCAAATTTAGTCAACGTTTCCCATAAATAGGGCCATTCTACACTATCGAATGCTTTAGCCGCATCCAAAGATAGGACGGCCCTATTGCCCGCGTTATCTGTGGGGATCTGCAGATTCAGAAAAAGCCTACGTAGATTCTGGGACGTAGATCGTGTAGGGATGAATCCAGACTGATCTCTATGAACCACTTTTTGGATACAGCTAGCCAATCTATTCGCCAGAATCCTGGCAAGTAATTTAACATCGAAAGTAAGCAGAGAAATTGGCCTATATGAATCTGGGGATAAAGCATCCTTGCCGGGTTTTAAAAGCACTATTATGAGGGCCTCGTTCATAGACAAAGGGAGAGATCCCGTCTCAAAGGCATGGTTGTACACTTTAAGCAGAACTGGAAGAAGTTGGGCCGAGTACCGTTTGTAGACTTCGGATGGTAACCCGTCTGCTCCCGGAGCCTTACCATTTTTTGCGTGCGCCAAAGCCTCCAACAGTTCCTCCTCGGTCAACGGGGCATTAAGCACAGCAGCATCCGAAGTGGACAAACAGGGCAAAGGGTATCTATCTAGAAATGAGCCAATATCACTCCGGGAGGGCCCAACCTTGGATGAATAAACATCTTGAAAAAAGGTTTTAAAAACATTCATAATATCGTGAGTGGAATAACAGGGAGTCCCATTAACCCCTAATATGGATACAATATGTGCGGATGATTGCTGCGATCTGGCCACTAGTGCTAGCATATGCCCTGTATTCTCACCCTCCTCAAAATGACTTTGTTGTAAAAAAAAACGTTTATTCTCAGCTAGTTGTAGAGAGAGATCTCTCAGCATAGACTGGGCAGCCAGCCACGGGCGTTTCGTATCATCCGTGGGATTGGCTACATATTTAGCTTCAGAGGCTCCTCCAGGATTGACATCTCCCACTCCTTGGTGGAGGATTTAATCTGGGAAATCGCTCTGATAAACTGTCCTCTCAGAAAGGCCTTAGCCGTTTCCCAGACCACATCCAACCCCGCCGAGTCTAAATTATGCCTAAAAAAAGTTTGTAGTAGATCAGGGATGGGGTCTGGTTCAGGAATAAGTGAGAGCCAAAAAGGGTTAAGTTTCCAGAGGGTGTTACCCCTGCACGCCCCAAAACGAACATCTATCGATAGGGGGGAATGATCCGAGACCTGCCGGGGGTGATACTGTGAAGATTCTAACATTGCCATCAGTAAATCATTCCCCAATCCCAGATCAATTCTGGACAAGCCCCCCACCGAAGCAGATTGACAGGAGTACATAAGGGCATCTGGGTTGCGTACCCGCCATACATCTATCAGGCCCATCTCCATGAGTAAACGAGCAAATGGGGTAGGGCCCGATTGCCTTTGCAGCTCCGGCCTCCCACGACTGGCCAATTTATCTTTGGCATGGTCTAGACAATTATTAAAATCCCCAAACACCAACACCGGTATGCCCGGGAAGCGGACAAGAAAATCTGTCAGCAATTTCAGGGTATTAGCGGAAAAAGGAGGGGGAATATATAGTCCTGCAAGAATACATTTAGTCCCGTATAGTGAACAGAGCAAAAACATACCGACCCTCTGGGTCAATTCGTACCTCTAATGCTGAAAATTGTACACCCCGTCTAACCAGGAGGCTCACTCCCCTCGAGTACACCGAGAATGTAGCATGGTATTGGTGCCCAAACTGCCGTATTGCAAATTGAGGTGTAGAGGACGGGGAGAAGTGAGTCTCCTGCAGGCAAATGACATCCGCACCCAACCGCTTGATCGTGCGGAGCACAGCCAAGCGCTTAACAGGGTTGCCCAACCCCCTGACATTCCAGGACACAATTCTGGTTAGCTTAGACATTGTAAAGCATATACTATTACAATAAGGATATACCAAGTGAGGTCATATCGCCCGCAGGTGAGGTAGCAGGGGACATTGGACCATAAAAACAGCATCATATCATTGAATACGTCTGGGGAACAGAAAAATAATAAAAGGAAAAAAAAAAATTGGGGGGGGGGTAATACAGTAGCGGTGGGAGTTTCAATAGGAGATGGACACAGGAGCATGCACCAGTAGCAGATCGAAGGGGGCCAGGGGCCCCAGTAAACATCTGGAATAATGGTGACGGTGATCCCTTCGCAGAGCCTTCATATAAGTAAGAGACCAGCAAAAATAAACAAAAATAAAAAAACGAAGAAAAACACATTGAAGAATAACAGGCCAACATGGCCAAACTTGGGTGCCGCAGGGCAAAAGGAGGTCTGTACCAGACCATCATGGGGGCAGCAGTGGAAGCGCACCTAAGCGTCCAAACTTCTCAGCAGCTAGATCAGGTAGCCCTGATGTCAGACAAAAGAAAACAAAAGGGGGTGGAAGTCAAATCCTAGCACCTCTTCCGCCTTGACAAAAGAAGGTAAGAATCAGGAGAAGTTGAACAGTACATCACCCGTCCTGCTGTGCACGGCGTTGGCTTCGGCTTTCCTTGATTGATCGTTCCTCCCGGTCCATCCATTGTGCGGCTGCAGAAGGTAAATCAAAAAAATGAACGGAGCCCAGTGCTTCTACTCTCAGTCGGGCGGGGTATAGCATAGCATATTTGACATCTAAAGCTCTGAGACGCCGTTTAACATCTAGGAACTTTGCACGTTGCTTTTGTAGCTCAGCAGAGAAATCAGGGAAGAAAGAAATTTTGGCGTTATCCACTCTCATGGCCTCAGGTTTAATCCTGGCGTTGTGAAGTATAGCATCTCTATCTTTGTAGTGAAGTGGCTTGAAAAGAAAAGGTCTCGGGGGGCCCCCCGGTGGATAAGGCCTAGTAGGCACCCTGTGCGCCCTCTCCACAGAGAACAATGGAGTGAACACTTCCTTGCCAAATGCATTCACCAACCAATTCTCAATAAATTCAACAGGATTCTTCCCTTCCGCTCTTTCGGGCAGACCCACCACCCTAACATTATTTCTTCTCATTCTGTTCTCTAATTCCTCCAAGCGAGATGAATGTTGTGTTAGAAGGTGGTTGTTAAACGTGAGATCCCTCTGCATGGGAGCCATGTCATCCTCAATGGAGCTCACTCTACCTTCCACTGCAGAAGTCCTTTCCCTCAACTTTTGTGCATCCTGCCTCAGAAAGGATATTTCTGCTTTCACTCCCTTAATATCAGCAGCTAGAGCAGTAATAGAGGTATTGCAGGAGGTTATAGCTGTGAATATATCCCTAAGAGAGGGCTCACCATCTGTGGCAGGGCTGGTGGAGGCCTGAGGCCTAGCAGAGCTGCCATCTGGAGTACTCACAGCGTTCCAGGGGAACCCCGATCCACCCCCATCCTCCAGGGGAACAGTGTCATCCGCATCCGACGATCCATCGGATGATTCCCCTTGTTTTCCCAGGTGAGTATTAGAGTCTGTGGCGAGCGCCATGGAGAAAAGTTTTTCTGCTCCCTCCCTGTGTTTCTCTTTAGGTGTTCGTCGGGCCTGGGCGCCATTTTGATGGGACATGCTGTCCACAGACCGGGCCGCGTGGTGCTGTTTAGCGGCGGACATCGGGCTCGATTCAGGACACAGACGGTACCGGAGTATGCAGCGGACCTTCCAGCAGCGATCGGGCCGAAACAGCAGGTAGGTCTGTTATTTTTCAGGAGTCTTTCAGGAGAATCGGCGGAGAGGATCTGAATGTGCGTCCGGCTACATCCGCTGCCTGGCCACGCCCCTCCTGGAAGATACTTTTTAATTGAACTGTATGACCCCCACTAGTAAGAAATACCGGAGCGCAGGAGAATCATCATTGTTTTGCCATGGTCATAAAGTAACATTCAATGCTTGGGCATTAGATTAAAAGTATATGAAACTATTAAATTAACCACTTTGCAACCGCCCTATGCCGAAAGTACGGCTCTAGGGCGGTTGCTGTATTCTAACTGGCCGTTAATTAACGGCCTGTCAGAATCGCGCTCCCGCGCGCCTCCTGAGGCGCGCACACGGGAACATCCGTGACCGCCGGGTCCAGAGGACCCGGCGCATCACGGATCACGGTAAATCGCCGCTGATAGCGGCGGTTTACCACGTGATCGCGCCGTCCAATGACGGCGCGATCAGATGTAAACAGACCGGCGTCATTTGATGACGCCGGTTCTTCCCTCCTCTCTCTGTACCGATCGGTACAGTGTGAGAGGAGAGGGGAGGGAGCGGATGGCAGCGCCAGTGCTGCGGGCTGGATCTGTGACAAATGCAGTCACAGATCCATCCATCCCTCCCTCCCTGCTCAGCCATCCCTGCTGCATATACTCTGCAATACTCACCTGGGCATACTCTGCAATACTCAGGCATACTCTGGCAATACTCTGGGCATACTCTGCAATACTCAGGCATACTCTGGCAATACTCTGGGCATACTCTGCAATACTCAGGCATACTCTGGCAATACTCTGGGCAATACTCTGGGCATACTCTGGGCATACTCTGGGCATACTCTGGGCATACTCCGCAATACTCCGCAATACTCTGCAATACTCTGGGCATACACTGCCAATACTCTGGGCATACTCTGCAATACTCTGCAATACTCTGCAATACCCTGGGCATACTCTGCATACTCCGCAATACTCTGGCAATACTCTGGGCATACTCTGGCAATACTCTGGGCATAATCTGGCAATACTCTGGGCATACTCTGGCAATACTCTGGGCATACTCTGCAATACTCTGGGCATACTCTGCAATACTCTGGGCATACTCCGCAATACTCTGGGCATACTCTGCAATACCCTGGGCATACTCTGCAATACCCTGGGCATACTCTGCATACTCCGCAATACTCTGGCAATACTCTGGGCATACTCTGGGCATACTCTGCAATACTCTGGGCATACTCTGCAATACTCTGGGCATACTCTGCAATACTCTGGGCATACTCTGGCAATACTCCGGCAATACTCCGGGCATACTCTGGGCAATACTCTGCCAATACTCTGGGCATACTCTGCAATACCCTGGGCATACTCTGCATACTCCGCAATACTCTGGCAATACTCTGGGCATACTCTGGCAATACTCTGGGCATACTCTGGGCATACTCTGGGCATACTCCGCAATACTCTGGGCATACTCTGCAATACCCTGGGCATACTCTGCATACTCCGCAATACTCTGGCAATACTCTGGGCATACTCTGCAATACTCTGGGCATACTCTGCATACTCCGCAATACTCTGGAAATACTCTGGGCATACTCTGGCAATACTCTGGGCATACTCTGCAATACTCTGGGCATACTCCACAATACTCTGGGCATACTCCACAATACTCTGGGCATACTCCACAATACTCTGGGCATACTCCACAATACTCTGGGCATACTCTGCAATACCCTGGGCATACTCTGCAATACTCTGGGCATACTCCGGGCATACTCTGGCAATACTCCGGGCATACTCTGGCAATACTCTGGCAATACTCTGGGCATACTCCGCAATACTCTGGGCATACTTAGCAATACTCTGGGCATACAGCGCCCCTGTCCCCGTGAGCTTGCATGCAGAAGCGAACGCATACGCAAGTCCCGCCCACATATAAAAACGGTGTTCAAACCACATGTGAGGTATCTTTATATCATGTTTTGGGGTTTTATGTATTTTTCTAGCAAATAAATGATGATTTTTACATGTAGGAGAGAAATGTCAGAATTGGCCTGGGTGCTCCCTGCATGTTGGGCCTCTGTATGTGGCCGCACTGTGTAAAAGTCTCACACATGGGGTATCGCCATACTCGGGAGGAATAGCAGAATGTGTTTTGGGGTGTAATTTGTGGTATGCATATGCTGTGTGTGAAAAATAACCTAATAATATGAAAATTTGATGAAAAAAAAAAAAATCTTGATTTTGCAAAGAATTGTGGGAAAAAATTACAACTTTAAAAAACTCACCAGGCCTCTTTCTAAATACCTTGGAATGTCTTCTTTCCAAAAAGGGGTCATTTGGGGGGTATTTGTACTTTTCTGGCATGTTAGGGTCTCAAGAAATGAGAGAGGCTGTCAGTACTTCAGGTGTGATGAAATTGATCAATTTTCAGGATTTGGTACCATAGCTTGTAGACCCCATAACTTTCACCCAGACTAAATAATATCCAACATTTTTTATTTTTTTTACCAAAGATATGTAGCAGTATACATTTTAGGCCAAATTTATGAAGAAAAATTACTTTTTTGCAAAATTTTATAATAGAAATGAAGAAAAATTATTATTTTTTGCAAAATTTTGTTCTTTTTTCATTTATAGCAAAAAAAATAAAAACCGCAGAGGTGATGAAACACCACCAAAAGAAAGCTCTATTTGTGGGAAAAAAAGGACAAAAATTTCATTTGGTTATAGTGTTGTATGACTGAGTTATTGTCATTCAAAATGTGAGAGCACGGAAAGCTGAAAATTGGTCTGGTTATTAAGGGTGTTTAAGTGCCCAGTGGTCAAGTGGTTAATATTGTAAATAAATAAGTGAACATATCAGTGTCACTGGTGTAAATTGGTACTCAAACCATCAATCAAGTGTACAATATTAAATCTTGGATACAATATAAGAATAATCAGCCAGGTCTTCACAATATGTGCTGAAAAAGAAAACAGAAAAAGTGATTGTCCAATGTAAAAAACAAAACACAGGGAACTTTTCTTCTGCTGTTGAAATGAACCACCTTCACCGACTGTGTTGTCACCCACAGTGCTCTATAAGTGGATGTCTGCTTACCAGATGGTGTTGACCTTGTTAAAGAGGAGTTCCACCCAAATTTGGAACTTCCGCTTATCCCACTCCTCACCCCCTTACATGCCACATTTGGCATGTAATTTTTTTTTTTGGGGAAGGAGTGGGGGCTTTAGGAGGAGTGGGACTTCCTGTCCCACTTTCTGCTTCCGCCGAGGGGCTGGTAAGGCGATTAGGCGTAATCGCCTTATTTCAGCCCCTCCCTGTAGGCGATGGCCTAGGACACTGACAGGTCCTAGGCAATCGCCTGTCCAATCAGCGGCGAGCAGCGCTGCGCGCGCATGCGCAGTGCGGCTCGTGCATGCGCAGTGGGTGCCCGGCCATGAAGCCGAAGGCTGTCACGGCTGGGTGCCCACAGTCGGGATGGAGATGCCGGCTGGGGAGGGGGGGAGAGGAGCGGAGCCCCGGTCGGCGCGTCGCTGGAACGCAGAAGCAGGTAAGTGAGTGTTTATTAAAAGCCAGCAGCTACACTTTTTGTAGCTGCTGACTTTTAATAAACACATTTTTGGCTGGAACACCCCTTTAAAAAAAACTCAATTGGGCTTTAGCAAGATATTGCTTGCTGCAATGTGATGGAGATCGTCGGTTCCTCTCCCCAAATATGGATACCAGATAGGATATACATGGATGGATACAAAAATTAACCAGAATAGTGTAATTCCGTTTTATTTTAAAATTATAAAAACAAAAAGCCAAATGGCTGCTTACAGTTAAAAAGGAAGCCCTGTGTTCGGCGTGTTGACTGGCATGCGTTCTACCGCCAGCAACGAACAACCAGAGAGATCAGAAGTGATGTAATCGCGTAACCAGATATTGCCTCGGTATCGGGGTGGTCTGTACTAATGGGGGGGTGGTCTATACTAATGGAGCGGAGGGGGGGGTGGTCTCTACTAATGGAGGGGGGTGGTTTGTAATGGGGGTCTGTACTAATGGATGGGTGGTCTGTACTAATGGAGGGGGGGTTGGTTTATCCTCTAGGGGGGTTGGTTTGTCCTGAGGGGGGTCTGTGTTAATGGAGGGGGGATGGTTTGTCCTGAGAGATTAAAGTTCCAATCCTAGTTTTCTTTATACTATACAGGGATGGAGATGCGTTTATTGATACCCTTATACATTCATGCATTTTTTTCCAGTGCTCTTTACTACCATACCAAGCATAGGTGGAGGCGGGGACACACCCCTAGTCACCTGTCCTCTATCTACCTATCAGTATTTACATGCCTCTATTGAGGAGACTTTAAAAGTTTAGTTAGGACTGCAGAATGCAGAGAGCCTTGGCGATGGCCTGCAGCTTAATCATGTACTTGCTAATGCGTGCAACCAATCCTCTGCTTTTAATGTACAGTTAGACAGTTGAATTTGGCTTGCTGTTTGGGTGGTAAGTGTGAGCCTGGTTATAAACGTTTACAACTTTACTTATATTACTGTTTGCTTAAAAACGGATCTTATCTAAAGTCCCAAAAACTCCCCTCTTTTTTGTTTGTCCTGAGAGGGGTCTGTATTAATGGATGGGGGTTGGTTTGTCCTGAGGGGGGTCTGTGCTAATGGAGGGGGGATGGTTTGTCCTGAGGGGGGTCTGTACTAATGGAGGGGGTGGTTTGCACTGAGGGGGGTCTGTACTAATGGAGGGGGGATGGTTTGTCCTGGGGGTCTGTACTAATGGAGGGGGGTCTGTATTGGGGAAGGTCTGTACTGAGTGAGGGGTTAATACTAAGTGGAGGGGGATCTATAGTTAGTGGAGGGGGGTCTGTACTGAGGGGCGACTATAGTTGGTGGAGATGGGGTGACACCAACCCTAGTGACGCTACTGCAGCCGCGAGCTCTTCTTTCCCCTCTCCATCTCCTCGCACTGCTGTACTAGTGAGCAGTGCTTGCCAGCACAGCCGTCCACTATGTTTCTTCCCCCGCCTTCATATCGGCCAGGGAAGACATAGAATAAAAAAGGAGCAGAGAAGAGGATTGTGGGACATATAGTTCCGAGGACTGGCAGCCCCACTGTAACATGAAAACTGCAGCCCACACGGCATGCCCAGCTAAATGGGAGAGAGCCAGGAGCCCGGGAAAGCTTTCAGGGAAGTGCACCCAGGACCCCAGAGGGAGAGGACAGTGCTGAGAGAACACCATTAGAGAGAGAACCCTGCTGCCCTGCGCCACCAGAGGGAAAGCAACACAGCCTGGTGCCATCCCAGGCAGAGAAAAGAATGGTGTTATTGCCAGAATACAGATATGTAATATAAGGGGTGGTGGCGCGGCCCTGTGAGCTGGTCACGTGTTATTAATCCGATGCAAAGGTGGGTGAATTCCTTGGAACAACTAGAGTAATGTGCTCAATACTTCTGTGCATCTAGTTACTTTGCTCCCAGTCGTGATTTGTTCAGGTTTATAACCTGTGTCGTTCTGGAAAGGTCCACTGGCTCAGACTGCATTTCGGGGATGTGAGTATCATCTTTGGCTGGCAGTGGGAGCCAGAGGGGTTTCTGGAGGATAGAGTCCTCCCCAGCAGCCAATTGCAGGGGGTTTTCCCCACTGGGCATGCTGGGGAGGGGTATATCTGTGATGGAGGTCATGTGTTCGGGGTTCTTTTCCTTCTCCTGCACGGGGTCCCGGAGTCGGGATGTGGCACCCACCTTCAGGGTGTACGCATCCATGGACCCTGCTGGCGTGGCCCACCTGGCCAGGCTTCCAGGCCTTGCGGAGTCTCAGTCTGGGACAAAACCAAAGGGACCCCAGTGACTTACTGGGTTCCCGATGCCGTAGAGAGTGAAGGTAGATAGATAGGTGCCCGGACCGTCCCCCGTTCAGATAGTCCCTGACTATCGGTTGGCCCGTGTTGTGCCCAAGGGTACCCGGGAGATCAATTTCACCATAGAAAAGGACACAGAGTCATGCAGCAAGTGAAATCAGAGCTCTCCGTTTATTTAGGCTCGTCTAGGATTCTTATACACAAATCGGGGAGGATGTATTAGACATTTGCATAAGATAAATTGTCAGTATTCTACAGGCAGATACAGATGAAAAGGAAGAAGGGAGTTATGGCCTTGGTATGGGAACATTGAAAGAGAACAAGAACACATTATTTTCTGAGAAACTGCTGAGGCATCAATTTCCAGATAACACATTCCACAGACAAAGACGTGCAAAAGCAAATATCTAAAATGGAGATGAAGAGTGAACAAAATGGCGTTACTATTGCAAAAGCATAAAACTCCTTCAATCCCCTCTTAAAATCATGTATATGTACAAAAAATGATTTTCCTATCTTCGTGTGAAGGATGTCATCAGGGACCTAGTCTTCCTGGGTGTGGGAAGTGTGAATAGGTGACTGAGCCTTGGGTTCCTTGCTAGTAAAAAAAGGACCTATTCCACCCATCCTAAACAACGAGGTTACACTTCTTTCTTAGCTTATGTTTCTTTATGTAATCAGCATAGCCTTGGGGGGAGGGGTTAAAAGGGACCTCCAAGTCAGAGGTTACAGTGGAAAGCATTGAAAGATTGTCTATACCTTTGCTAAATATTTTGCGAAAGCAGGGGATCACACAGCAGACTTACTCCTATTACAAGGAGTACTACAACTATAAAAATTCCTAGTTGGACTAGGATTTGTTTCCAGTTAGCAAACCACCCAAACCACTGATCCCAGGGGTTGGTTAACCCTGAATTCTTCTTCAGTTCCACAGATAGGTTTTCTAGTTTCTGAATTGCTAGAGTAACCTTACCATTGGGACCAGTGTTATCAGGAATGTAGGTGCAACATCCGTCAGTCTTACCGATATATACACATGTGCCCCCCTTTTCAGCCAGAATCATGTCCAGAGACATCCGATTCTGGAAAGTCATTTGGGAAGTGTATTCGAGCTGTTCTGCTATCCCCCTTTAGAGCATCCCTTGTATCATTAACAAACCTTTGTTGGTTGTAATAAATGTAATTTATCCAATCAACATTTTTATTCACAGTTATGATGGGGCTTAGTAGGGACTCAAAACCTGCAGCAACTTGATCTCTTGCTTTAAATTCACTAGGGACCCCTCTTGGCACCCCTATCGAATCTATATATACATGTGGATCAAAACTTCCTCCTGGGGATTCTCTTTTTCTTCTTCTTAGGGGGTTGGAGGAAATCTGATCATTATCAGGATCACTTTCTGACACTATGTGTAGGGGCATTATAACTTTGGCCAGGGCGCATTCCCCTTTCCATGGGGAATCTAATTTGGTTCTTAATTTCATATCACCACATATCCAATAAATGTCCCCGAGGGACCTCGTTTGGTTTGCAATTGTTGTATTCCTTCTCTCATGGCAGTAACCCTCAGGAAATACCTGGAGGTCCCTGCCTTTACCCTTAGGTGTACCTTTGGACGTGTAACAGGTATAATTCCCTGGGTATATGGTGATATGACTACCTGGATTTTTTTTTTTTTTTTTAATAAGATAGGATACTCTTTCTTCCATTTCTCGCAAAGTGTGTCATTAGTGGGTGTGGAGGTGAAAAGACTTAGGAAACATTCCTCTTGGTTGGAAGGGATATTGAGGGGCACAGTACCTAAATGGGGTCTGGCCTTACCACACACATAACAATTACTCTTATTATGGGTGTGGGCATTATACTTCATCCATTCCAACCATAGGTTGACATCTGAGAACCCAGTTTCTATGGCTAGGGTGTCTTCATATGTGGGGTCTGCTATGGCCATCATATCCTTAAGGGTGTGTAAGTGGGGCTTGAGTGAATTAAGGAGTTCCTGGCCTGTCCACTCGTTTGACTGATACATATCTTTGATTTGAAACTTACAATGTGTCATATGGTCCCCGTTAAAATATACACCCAAGAGGTAAGAACCTTCGTCTTCTCCACTAGGGTTTTCTATATTAAGGGTGAGTTGTAGATTGTCAGTGAATCCCTTCTGCACTGTGTAGGGGTAGGAATGGGTAAAGGTAGTGGACCCTTTCATGAGAGTCATACGACTGATGAGGGACCTGCCATTGTTGTCCCTTCGGTCTAATGCACTCCGAGGTCGGTACCCCCAATCATTTCCTGTATTCCACCCCACTGACCTCCAGTATCTGCAGTTCTGTCCCCAGTAATCATCAATCACACATATGTAGGCCTGAGCTCCCGTGGGTATTATGATATGGTCACACAAGCTATGGTTGAACATAAATGTCGCTACTTGGGTACTGGAGGAGTTAAACCAGAAAGTAGTAAGAGCCCCCTTTACATTCCAAAAATAATCCCTCCCATCATTAAACCTTTTTATAACAGTTGTCCCCCCTGTTTGTTATTGCTACTTGCTGGGGACTGGAGGGAGAAAGAGAGGCACTTCTCCTTGTTCTGGAAGGCTGTTTGCTTGTATGAGTTTTACCATGGATAACCCGCAGCCCGCCCAAGTCTTCTGGATGATAAATGCAGTTAGTTGTGATCCACACGAGGGTGAACACTGAAAATGAAACCAGTCCTATTAGTAGCCACAATTTGCTTGAGTCCGGTGAAATCAGGATTGTCATTTTCTACAGGGTCAGGGCTGTCTGCCCCCGTTATTACCCCCTATTCTTGACTGTCCTGTTCGAGGTCAGAGCGGTCTGCTCCCGTTAGTACCTCCTTGCTTGCTTCTGGGTCCTGTTCGAGGTCAGAGCTGTCTGCTCTCGTTAGTACCTCCTTTCTTGACTCCGTTTCCTCTGACTCAGGTTCCCTGCATACCAGCAGCATGGATCCAGGTAGGACTGTGTTCAGTTAGTTAGTTTCCCTTCTTCAGCTGTTCTATCACCACTGCATCTCCTTCCTTGAGAGGGTGAGTGTTGCCCTGTGGAAGAAACGGAAACTTGCGAGTAACATTGTCTTTGACTTCTATTAAAGTTTCAATCAACTTTCTCATATATTCATCCCTAATGTTGTCAAGATTGTCTTGTGTCATGAATGTGCGTCTGGCCCAAGGTGTTGGGAAAGGTCTATCCATCAGGATTTCAAAGGAGAATATCCTAGGGTTGCATTTGGTGCCATTCTTATCTCAGCAAAGACAGCTGGAAGTATCATTTCACTTTTTAAACGTACCTCTCGTAGCTTTCCTCGGCTTGTCTTTGATTTGGGAAGTAAATGCTGGGCCTTGGTCTGAATTTATTTGTAGTGGTACTCCCCACCTGGGGATCATTTCCCCTGTGAGGATTCCCACTACCATTTTAGCATCTTTCCTCTTAGTGGGAAACATTTCAGGCCAGCGGGAGAACACGTCTGTAATCATACAGACTGGTTGTTGTCCTCCTTTCGCTGTGAAATGTGGGTGAAATCAATTTGAAGCTGTGTGAACGGGGTTGTGGGGTGGAGCAATCCGATGTGGGTTATTGGGTTTACTCCTGATGCATGTAATGCACCTTTTAACATGACTACCAATTGCCTGGCATCTGTAACATAAAAATCTTTTAGTAGTTGTTTTAGAGTGTGTTTCCAACCTAGGTGTCCTATCCCATGATAGTGTGCAATGTATATTGGGGCACTACACTGTGGGATGCCTGTGCAATGTATTGGGGCACTACACTGTGGGATGCATGTCTCCCCTCTTTGCAGATCAATCCAGTTCTAGGATTTTTCTGCAAAAACAGGATAACACCAGTCCTTGGGACGCTGAGCGCTGGAGATCAGCAACCAGTGGGACTTCTTCTGGGAGAATAGGGACCAGGGCGGGCATTTGCAACAAGGTCTCCCCTCTTTGGGTCACTCGCTTTGCTTCCTGGTCAGCCAAGGCATTCCCTTTGCTGATCTCATCAGTACCCCTAGTGTGTGCTCTGCAGTGTATAACGGCAAGTTTACTGGGAAGGGTGAAGGCTCTGAGAAGTTTGTCAATGAGCTGTGAGTGGGAAATTCTTTTCCCATCAGCTCCTACGTTTCCCCTTAGGGACCACAGTACCCCATGATCAAAGACAACCCCATGTGCATATTTCGAGTCAGTGTAAACAGTCACTGGTTGGTCTGTGTAAATTTCACATGCTCTAATGAGAGCAATGAGTTTGGCTGCTTGAGCTAACTGGTAAGGGATGGACTTGGCTTCTAAAACCACATCAGGAAATTTAACTACTGCATACCCTGCCAGGTAGGTGTTGTCATTGGGCCTAGTACATGAACCATCCACAAAAACAACATCTGCACCCGGGATGGGTGTGTTCATCATGTCCAGTCTGGGGGAAGTAACCATTTTGATTGCCTCCAGACAGTCATGACAATCGGGTCCTTTATCCTCAGATGACTTCATGCCTAGAAGTGCATCTAGGATCATGGCCGGGCCCGAGTTACTGCCACTATACTCAATATACAGCTGTGGATTACTGAGCAGAATAACCTCATACTCACTTAATCCCTGAGCTGACATGTGTTGGATGTGTATGCCTTTAAGCAGGCTTACTACATCATGTGAGGTATGTAAGGTTGTAGGATGTCCTAATGTGAACCCAGATGCCATTTCTACCACCATAGCGCATGTTGCCAGAGCCCTAAAACAGGACGATAAACCCTGGACCTGTAGAGGCATGACCTTTGAAAAATAAGCTACAGGTCGTAGCTTGCCCCCCTGTTCCTGGGCCAGCACACCCGCCATGGTTTTACAATTGTCTCTAGCATACAAATTAAACATCGATGAAAAGTCAGGGAGGCTCAGTCAAAGACTCATTACTATAGCTTCCTTTAATGCCTCAAAGGCATGCAACATTTCATTAGACCATTTAACATTTTCAGGAGAATTTTTCTGAGTGGCTTGTCTCAGAACATTATCATAAAAAGAACAATCAGGGATCCATTGCCTGCAATAATTAATCATACCAAGGAAGGATAGCATCTCCCTCTTGGTTTGTGGGGTGACCAGGCCCACTATTGCATGGATACTTGAAATACTGATGTTCCTTTTGCCTTTTGTGAAGACAAAGCCCAAGTATTCAACATTTTCACTGCACCATTGCAACTTTTGCTTAGACACTTTATGACCACATTCACATAACCATAACATTAGTGATTCACTGTCTTGTTGACAGGCCTCCCTAGACTTACTACAGACCATCAAATCATTGATATACTGTAGTACTACCGAACCCTGGGGGGAGTGCCATGGCCCGAGTGTGGACTGAAAAACAGTACTGTATACCACGGGGAAGTCCACAAATCCTTGAGGCACTTTCATCCAGTTTAACTGGGGTTCGCCAACAAGGAAAAAAGAAAAGAAAAAAGAAAACAAAAGGTCTGGTCTTCTTGTCAACAGGGACACTAAGAAAAACATTCTTTAAGTCTATAACAGTAAAATGTGTGGCATCATGTGGTATGTTGGCAAGCACGGCATGGCGGTCAGGTTTCAGAGTGACCCTGTAAGGGGCACAGGAGATTAGGCCAGTGTCATACTCTCCTGTGGCCAAAACATCTCCAGACAGGTCCGGAGGATCCAGATATGCCTGCATGTTATACATGGTCACAATGTATGATTCAGTGAAAGCATCAATGGGTAACACCGAGGATTCAACAATTAATCCTCCTCCTTCCTCTATGGGGAACAGGTTACAACTGTTCATATTCTTGGTCCATGCACTTAAATTATCTATGAATGGGTTAATTAAATAACCGGTCCCACAAATGCGGGCCACATAATCCTCACCCGGTTGGGGTGGACTATGTTCAGACTCTGCAGCGCCCATTACCGGGACATAAAACCGCTGAAACAATCAATGAACAGCTGTAATCAACCCAGAGTCTGCCCAATATAATCTTTAATTGGTACAGAGAAATAACAATTAAGTTTATATAATACTTGGTTCTTGCAACAGCGCCTGGGGGGTCTACTGCCGCAAAAAACATGGTGTAGGTTATATGGTCTCTCACTAATATGTGGCTGTTAATGTGCAAAACAATAAAAAATATTTTTAAACAAAATAAACCTCTTGTTTAGAAAAATACACATTTGGCATAATGCCAACTATTTTATCGGACCCACATTGGATGAGTCCCATATACAGTCAGCTTGCAGCTCATATAAACAATACAAATAATAAATGCACAAGTTCCTTTTAATATTCCGGCATGCTCAATCAACCCGGCTACACAGAATACTTTTAATTCGTTCACAGAAAACCCTAAGGGTCTTCTGCGAAACTTCACTCACACTTAATATTTTTCAAATCTTTTGTTTTTGTATTAGCCAATGGACTCCAGACACCGATTAGTTATTGACCACTGATAACAAAATTTAATGACAATAACGGTTTGTCATTGCGGCCGCTCTTTTGCCAAAAGCGGGGTTCACTCATCTTTTCGGTCTGGGGTGTCCATTGACCCTCACTATCAGAATTTGTAATTTTTTTTATTTTTTTATTACATTAACTCATAGAACACCATGGAGGTATAAGACTTTCATGTACCTTCACATAATCACAAACAATCACTTCATTCACTTCAATTGTCTAACAAGGTGTAAGTTATTGTCAGCTTTAGTATGCTTAAGTTCAATTACACAAACACAATACTTGCATGTCATTAATGTCTTTATATGCGTTATTAGTATTTTCCAACAGAAAGACAACCAGTGGTTCGTTATCCTTGCAGTACTGGCAGTCTATCTGCTACAAAATATATGTGGCTGCAGATGGTAGATGTTTCTAACCTGCCTATAAGTAAGCCCGAGTTGATTACAGTCTATTTCTCCATGGAAATTGATTCTGTAATAAATTGTTCTACACTCGGGACGACAGGAAATAACTCGTCTCCCTAGGAATCTCTTTTGCCCTGCAGGTGGGGTTATTGAGACTAATTTGGCAGCATTTAACTCATGATTTGTTATGTTAAAATTTAGACACTGAGTACAGGACGGGCAGGTCATCAGTCAACACAGTCTCTACTTGTCATAAATACAGCTTCAGTATATGTTAGATCAAATCTGTGATGTTCAATGCAGCATGAACCTCTTCATTCGCTCCGACTCCACCCTTGACTGGTTTTAACCTCGGTAATAAAATCGAGGTTAACCTGATCTTTAGATGGAATCAGCCTAGACCAGACGCATGCTCGAGCCAGCCCGTATCTTGTTGACCATCACCATAGATTGACCATTAGATATACACTGAAGTAAACATTCAATGACTCTTATTACTTTAAATTCAGTCAATGATCACAGTCCGTATACTCACTAACCGGACAATTGGACCATACAAACAAATTATCTTAAACTTCTACGCGACAGGTAAGAGAAGCAAAGCAGTTTTAGGCACAACACGGGTCAATAATTTGTCTCCCTGAGACAAGCTAATATTTCCCTGAAATATTAGTTTTGTTTTACACTCCCAGAGTGTTCACATTCCCTGAATGTGCTTTTTGTTCACGCTCCCGGAGCGTGTTTGTTATAACTTTGCTCACACTCCCTGAGTGTGTTTGTTATAACTTCATTCACACTCCCTGAGTGTGTTCACAATCCCGGATTGTGTTTCTTGTAGTTTTGTTCACGCTCCCAGAGCGTCCACACTCCCAGAGTGTGTTTCTAAGGTTCAGGGATCGGAAACTTAGTCAGAGCCCTCCCCTCCCGGACAGTTGGAAAATAAAATATTTCAACTTACCGGGTGGGTGAGTAGGGTTGACGTTCCGATCCCGGACGAGCCCCCAAACTGAAGGTAGATAGATAGGTGCCCGGACCGTCCCCCGTTCAGATAGTCCCTGACTATCGGTTGGCCCGTGTTGTGCCCAAGGGTACCCGGGAGATCAATTTCACCATAGAAAAGGACACAAAGTCATGCAGCAAGTGAAATCAGAGCTCTCCGTTTATTTAGGCTCGTCTAGGATTCTTATACACAAATCGGGGAGGATGTATTAGACATTTGCATAAGATAAATTGTCAGTATTCTACAGGCAGATACAGATGAAAAGGAAGAAGGGAGTTATGGCCTTGGTATGGGAACATTGAAAGAGAACAAGAACACATTATTTTCTGAGAAACTGCTGAGGCATCAATTTCCAGATAACACATTCCACAGACAAAGACGTGCAAAAGCAAATATCTAAAATGGAGATGAAGAGTGAACAAAATGGCGTTACTATTGCAAAAGCATAAAACTCCTTCAGAGAGGATCCGGCGCCCGGGCCATAGACAGGTACGCTCTGCTGTCATAACTGCTGGGAGGATTTGCTTTGTACGAACGTTGACAAATTACCTATACTACATTGGCCTGTGGCAGAGGCCTAGAGCCGCGTCAGTGAGAGAGACCTGTTCCTCCCCAGCTAGCATTTAAAGTGGCAACGCGTGCAAAATTTAATCTTTCAAGGGGCTGATTTTGCTGTACATGTATCCAGGCCTGACATCGAGAATCTCTATCTCTTCATCAACCTATTCTCATTTCACCGAATTGATATTTGGCTATGTTGGCCTGGAATTAAAGCATTGAGAAAATATGTATTCTTAATGTATTCTAGTAAAGTTAGTCTGTAAACTAAGGTCTGTTTTGTTAGGTTGTTACAGCATTTACAAACTGTATGACTTCCTGGATTTCAGCCTTGCATATCTCACACATGCTCAGTGCTGCACAAGCAATGTAATAGGTTTCAGTCAGGTTTGCAAGGACTACTGGGAAACATGATGCCTATCCCAGAAACCAATGCGAATAGCCATGTGACTTAATAGCCTAGGGCTAGGCTAATAAGGAGGAGGAAGTAATGAAGGACTACAAAATAAAGGTATTTACAAGCAACACAATAAATAAAAATTGTCCATTCTGAACACTATGAGATTAGGGCAGGCAGCACAGACAAACATGAAAAAATGGGTGGAACTCCACTTTAATCTGCCGATCCCATATCGATCCAATCCCTTTTGGGGGTGACATATATAAGTGGTGTCCCAAAAAGGAAGTGCAATTAAATTAGACAATATGATAAGTCAAAATGTCGTCCTATATAAGACAAACTAGTGACCAATTTTAATAAAATGCTATAGTGCATGGCTAAAAGTCATAAAGACAGTCTGTGATACGTCAATGTGTATCCCACCTCAAGTGTGAGTTAGCGGTATAAAAACTAGAAATGAGATTCAAAACATGAGTCCATAAATAAATAGTGATTTGGTCATAGGTAAGCTCCTGAGCTTCACTCTTCAGCGTGGTGACTTCTGTGCTCCCCCCTGTGTGATCCCCGCTGATGGGGGTATTGCGTGCTGAGGTTGCGGACGAAACGCGTCAGCTGACTAGGCAGCGTCAGATGTCAAACGCCACATCCATGTAGGGGAGTGTGACCGTTTTCTTGTGGAAAAAAAAAGGGGGGGGGGGGTGTGACCGTGGAACGCAAGCAACCAGCAAACGCGATCCCCACTGCATCTCTCTGTGTTTTTTCATCTTGCAAATAAGTTTTTATCCTAATTTTTTTTAATTAAAAAGCTGTATTATCGTAATACACTATGCAGATCTCCCTTTTTATTTTCTGATTGACCATTTATGGTCTCGAATCCTGCTGTGGAATACACCCCTATGGTGGAAGCCGACTACCGGTGGAGAGCAGCATAACTGTCGTATACGATCGGATCACCCCACAACCTCAGAGTGCAACACCCCCATCAGGGGGTCACCACGCTGAAGAGTAAAGCTCAAGAGCTTACCTATTACCAAATCACTATTTATTTATGGACTCATGTTTTGAATCTTATTTCTAGTTTTTATTATGGATGAGCCGAACATATCCACGGTTCGGTTCGCACCAGAACCATCGAACAGACCGAGCGTTCGCGCGAACATTTAGAACCCCATTGAAGTCTATGGGACTTGAACGTTCAAATTCAAAAACGCTCATTTTAAAGACCAATATTCAAGTTATTGTTGGAAAACGTCTTTGAGAACCCGGGTCTTGCCCCAGGGAACATGTATCAATGGAAAAAAGTTTAAAAAATGGTCGTTTTTTCAGGAGCAGGACTCCTGAAAAAGTGACCGTTTTTTAAAACTTTTTTCCATTGATACATGTTCCCTCAGGCAAGACCCGGGTTCTCAAAGACGTTTTCACAGGCAAGCTATAGACACCCAGCAGGTCCAATATTTAAAGGAATTTTTTTATTTAAGCATCATTAAAATCACTGCTCCATGAGCAGTGATTTTAATAAAGTTTAAATTAATTTAAAAAAATGAAAAATTCCTTTAAATATTGTACCTACAGTGCTGGATGTCTATAGTTTGCCTTTGAAAACGTCTTTAAGAACCTGAGTCTTGCCCGAGGGAACATGTATCAATGGAAAAAAGTTTTAAAAACGGTCGTTTTTTTCAGGAGCAGGATTTTTTTTCCATTGATACATGTTCCCTCGGGCAAGATCCGGGTTCTCAAAGATGTTTTCACAGGCAAACTATAGACACCCAGCAGGTACAATATTTAAAGGAATCTTTGATTTTTTTTATTTAAACATTATTAAAATCACTGCTCCAGGAGCAGTGATTTTCATGATGCTTAACCACTTAAGACCCGGACCAATACGCTGGTAAATGACCCAAGGTGTTTTTGCGATTCGGCACTGCGTCGCTTTAACAGACAATTGCGCGGTCGTGCGACGTGGCTCCCAAACAAAATTTGCGTCCTTTTCTTACCACAAATAGAGCTTTCTTTTGGTGGTATTTGATCACCTCTGCGATTTTTATTTTTTGCGCTATATACAAAAATAGAGCGACATTTTTGAAAAAAAAACACTATTTTTTACTTTTTGTTAAAAAAAAATCAAATAAACTAAATTTTAGTCAAACATTTAGGCCAAAATTTATTTAGCCACATGTCTTTAGTAAAAAAAAAAATCGCAATAAAAAAAAATAGCTACCTAGCGGGAACAGCGACACTAATACAGCGATCAGAAAAATGATCGCTTAGTGACACTGGCAATAGGGAGTGAAAGGGTTAACTAGGGCGGTGATCAGGGGTTTAAAACTTTATTAGGGGGGTGGGGGGGCTATCCTGAACCTAACACTGATTTTACACTGCCTGTCACACTGACACTAAATGCAGTGATTAGATCACTGCATTCAGTGACACTGTGACAGGTGGGTGGGGGGGGGCGATCACAAGGGGTTAATGTGCCTATGTGAGTGTGTGTCAGTGTTGTGTTGGTGCACACTTACTTGTGATGTCTTCTCTCATCAGCAGCGGTGGGAAACACCGCTGCGATGAGAGGTGACATCATTTCCTCCTTCCTGTGTAAACACAGGAGGAGGAAGTTACACGAAGGGGGAGCGCTCCCATTGGCTGGAAGCGATCGCGGGGGGGCGGGTAAACGCCGACATCCGCCCGCTCGTCCCGGATCGCTCCCGGAGCCAGGGGGACCCCCGCACGCCGCGGAGGGGGTCCCGATGGGACGCCCGAACCGCACTTAGGCGGGGACGTAAATTTACGCCCTTGTGCCTGTACGAGCCATTCTGTGGCCGTATATGTGCGTGCGGGGGTCCTTAAGTGGTTAAATTAAAAAAATTAAAAGAAAATTCCTTTAAATATTGTACCTGCTGGGTGTCTATACGTGTGATAACGTCTTTAAATAGCACAATCACCTGCCTGCCAGTAAATTAGGAAGAACTGATCTATCTAAGCTATACAGTGTATAAATATATGTACAACTCCTAGGGATGTATATATATATTCTCTACACACTGTAAATTAAGCTAAACTGACTAGCCTGCCTGCCTGCTCTATCTAGCTATATAAAAAGAAAATCTCTCTGTCTCATCTCATTAACAAGCCGGAACGCACTACACGAGGCCGCCCAGCAGGCAGCCTTATATAGTGTGGGGCATGTGCTACAGCCCTTAGCCATAATTGGCTAAAGCCACCCAGGCTTTGGCCAATTATGGCTCTTCGTTTTTTGCGCGCTGTGATTGGCCAAGCATGCGGGACATACAGCATGCTTGGCCAATCATCAGCAATGCCGCAGTGAATTATGGGCCATTTTGCGTCACTCGCATTTGGCGCGAACGACCGCTTTTGTCCGAATTTCGAACGTACGAACAGACAATGTTCGAGTCGAACATACGTTCGTATCAAACGCGAAGCTCATCCCTAGTTTTTATACAGCTAACTCACACTTGAGGTGGGTTACACATTGACGTTTTAGCCATACACTATAGCATTTTCTTGAATTTGTTCACTAGTTTGTCTTGCATAGGATGGCATTTTGACTTTTCATGTTGTCTAATTTAATTGCACTTCCTCTTTGGGACACCACTTATATATATATTTACTTATCACATTCTGGGCACGGCCCATATGCTTTATTATATGAGGTTAGTCTCATCACAAACAATGATTTGCCCCTAGATGCACAAGGGTCAGCATCTTATTTATACCCACATACCTCCAGGTGAATCATCCACTCATTACCAGTACCTATCACACAGGAAATTCTGGTTGATCAGCAATAGGCATTACCTCCTGATGTGTCATAAGGTAGCTCCTTCTATTTTATGAGCATACTTTTCAGGGGTCACCCGACATTTGGTTACTGCACTCTTATGCCGCGTACACACGGTCATTTTTTGCGATGAAAAAAAACGACGTTTTTTAAAACGTCATTTAAATTGATCGTGTGTGGGCAAAACGTCGTTTTTTGTCTTAAAAAAAACGACCAAAAAAAAATTCCAACATGTTTGAATTTTTTGTGTCGTTTTTTGTTTCACAAAAAGTCACCGTGTGTAGCAAAAACGTCGTTCAAAACGACGTTTTTCAACCCGCGCATGCCCAGAAGCTAGTTATGAAGCGACTTTCAATGGAAAAGAGTGGTGAACGTAACCTTGCTTTTTGTGAAAAAACGATGGTGTGTATGCAAAATTGTCTTTGAAAAGTGACGTTTCAAAAACGTCGTTTTTTACTTCACAGAAAACGTTGTTTTTTTTTCATCGCAAAAAACGACCGTGTGTACGCGGCATTAGTATTGAGCACATTACTCTAGTTGTTCCAAGGAATTCACCCACCTTTGCATCGGATTATTAACACGTCACCAGCTCACAGGGCCGCGCCACCACCCCTTATATTGCATATCTTGATTCCATACCCCATCAATTGGGGGGGGGGGTTGCCAGGGGGGCAGCAGCCAATTACCCTACCTCAGAGCAGATTTCTTTTTACTTAATTGCCAGAATACAGACCTGGACTCTACCCAGTGGAATCGCGACCGGCAATTCAGAGTGAGCTGACTCCTAATCAGAGGAACCGTTGTTACTGTATCGCTAGGTCAGGTGAGAGGGCCAATGGGCCATTATCTACTATCGTCCATGGAACTGACATTTTTTGGGGTACCAGTGACATTACTACAGTAATCAGTGCTAAATATGCACTGTTACAGTAATAATGCCATTGGCAGGGAAGGGGTTATTTATTATTGTTTGCACATGAACCTAAATTAACGGTTATTAAAACAAATTATTTGTTACAAATATTTCTTTCCTCTTTGTGTATGTTTAGGTGACCAGGGGGCAAGGGGTGAAGATGGGGGGGGGGGGGGGGGGGGCCACAGGATTAGCTCGCACAGGGCACCTGAACACCTAAGGCTGGCGCTGGTTATGCTGCATCAGCAAGGTCTCTCCCAGGCAAAGATTTCATATCAGACTGGGGTTTCAAGATGTGCTGTTCAAGCTCTTTTGACGAAGCACAAAGAATTCGGCAACATTGAGGACTGTAGACACAGGGGTCGCAAAGGAACCTAATGCAGCAGATTCATGCTTACTTCCCTTCAAAATCTGAAGATGTCCAGCAGTGCCATCAGCGCAGAAACCCAGTGGGACCCAGGTACACCCATCTACTGTTTGGAGAAGTCGGGTCAGAAAGTCTTCATGGAAGAATTCCAGGCAAAAAAGCCACACCTCAGCCGTGCAAAACAAGGCTAAGCGACTCAACTATGCACAAAAATATAGGAACTGGGGTGCACAGAAATGATAGCAGGTGCTCGGGACTGACAAGTCCACATTTTAAATATTTGGCTGTAGCAGGTGGCAGTTTGTTTGTCGAAGGGCTGGAGAATGGTACAATAATGAGTGTCTGCAGGCAACAGTGAAGCATTGAGGAGGTTCCTTGCAAGTTTGGGGCTGCATTTCTGCAAATGGGGTTGGAGATTTGGTGAAGATCAATGTTGTGAAATAAAAGGTAGGTACTTATCCATCATGCCATACTATCAGGGAGGTGTGTGATTGGCCTTAAATTAAAACTCCTGTATACAGGGGTGGTCTGGTGTGCAAACAAGCAGGCAGCGCTCACGCTGGACTAGAGGGCAGCCACAGGCACAAGCATGGACACGTCGGTAGGGGGAGAGAGGCTGGTGGTGTCCTTGGCTCTCACACACACTGGTGACAGGAGACAGGACAGGATGACAGGAAACCGAAGACAAACAGCCAAGAGGAACTATATATTCAATGTAAAGAACAAGAAATCCCGGAAGTGATGGTTTGGCTACCACAAAGCCCTGATCTCAACATCGAGTATGTCTGAGATTACACAAAGAGAGGTTGTGAGGCATCCTGCATCCTACATTCACAAGAGATCTGTGGTTAGTTCTCCAAGATGTTTGGACAACTTACCTGCCAAGGTTTTTCACAAACTGTGTGCGCAAGTGTACCTAGAAGAATTGATGCTGTTTTGAAGGCAAAGTGTGACCACACCAAATATTTATTTTATTTGGATTTCTCTTCTGTTCATTTACTTTTAATTGACAAAAATAAACAATTATAACTTCTATTTCTGGAACCTAGGTCTAACCCCCCCCCCCCCCCATTTTTGGATATCCTTTTTCTTTTTTTGGGCATTTTGTACCTTTTTTTTTTCATTCTCCAGCAGGACTTCCATCCTACCTCACCACGGTGAGGTTAATCACCTATGCATTTGCATCAGCCCCTCCCCCCACATTCTGGGCCCTGTGTGTGTGTCCCCAGACAATGACAGGGCCATTCAGAAAGCGCAGAGCAACTCGCACATGCGCAGTAGGAAACTGTGAAGCCTGCAGTTTTCCCTTAGTTGCAATGCCAGCACCCACACCCGCACTGATGGCTTCGGGGGGCAACATTTTTGTAGCTGCCGACTTTAAAATTTTTATATATATATATTTTTTTTAACCACCTCAATACTGGGCACTTTCTGCCCAAGCCATTTTCCAGCTCTGTTACATTTTGAATGACAATTGCATGGCCATGCAATGCTGTATCCAAATGAAATTGTACTATACTTTTTCCCCCACAAACAATATTTTTTACGTTTTGCTATAAAAAATATCCCCCAAAAATACATTAAAAAAAAATAGTTTTCCTCAGTTTTGGCCGATACGTACTCTTCTACATATTTTTGGTAAAAAAAAAAAAATCCTTACAGGACTTAAAGGGGTTGTAAAGATATTTGTTTTTTAAATAACAAACATACCATACTTGTATCGAGTAGCCCCGATCCTCGTCTTCTGGGGTCCCTCTGGGGCTGTGTCGGCTCCTCCTTGCAAGAGCTAACCTTATCTGGGAAGTGCTCTTCCAAGTGGGTTAGCTCACACTCGCGCCTGTGCGATACAGTGGTGGCCATAGCCGCCGACTGTATCACTTGGCCCTGCCCCCGCATCATTGACTTGATTGACAGCAGCGGGAGCCAATGGCTTTACTGTGATCAATCTTCAATGATGAGTCGCCTCAAGCTGGGGGAAACCATCGTGGGATTGTACCAACAAAGTTCCATGACTCAGGTAAGTAAAACAGGGGGGCCCCCGAGAGTGCAAGGTGTTTTTTCACCTTCATGTATAGGATTGCATGAAGGTGAAAAAACATGCAGCTTTACAACCACATTAACGCTTAAATTAGCCTGTTTAGTTGCAATAACCTCTGCGAAGAGTGTCCAAACCTCAAGCACTATCAATGAAAGACCCCATTTAGTTTTCTATCCTCAGAGTGGTGTCTCCCTGCCCTATGCTGAGGAAGTCCCGCACCTGGGATGTAATGCGTACGAGGGGAGGGGCTACACCTGACATCACCCGCGATCGCTGCAGTGTACACTCGTTACTTGTCACTACTACATGCCTGTCAGCTGGCACTTGGCATAGAGTGCAAAACATGAGTGTTTCTATACTGTGTATTTTAATAAACATTGTCGCTACTAAGAGCATTAGATCTCTCCTTTTTTTGTCCTCTATGTTTTGAACATTGCTGCTGTGTTACTGGCCATCTCTGTGACGCTTATGGAATGGTCTAGCAAAATCTGATTCACATTACCAGGATCTTGGGAATGATTTAAATGCTCTGTGACCTCTTAAGGTCGAATCCTTGAGGTGAGAGGCCATCCTTAACCACTTGCCCACCGGGCCTGTTTTTCAGATTCGGTGTTTACGAGACTAAAACTGTTTTTTTTGCTAGAAAATTACTTAAACCTCCCAAACATTATATATTTATTTTTTTCTAACACCCTAGAGAATAAAATGGCAGTCATTGCAATACTTTTTGTCACACCGTATTTGCGCAGCGGTCTTACAAGCGCACTTTTTTGAATAAAAAAATAAGACACCAATAAATTTGGCCCAATTTTTTTATATATTGTGATAGATAATGTTACGCCGAGTAAAATGATACCCAACATGTCACGCTTAAAAATTGCACCCGCTCGTGGCATGGCGTCAAACTTTTACCCTTAAAAATCTCGATAGGCAACGTTTAAAAAATTCTACAGGTTGCATTTTTTGAGATACAGAGGAGGTCTAGGGCTAGAATTATTGCTCTCGCTCTAACGATCGCGGCGATACCTCACTCGTGTGGTTTGAACACCGTTTTCATATGCGGGCGCTAGTCGCGTATGCGTTCGCTTCTGTGCGCGAGCTCGTCGGGACGGGGCGTTTTAAATTTTTTTTTTTTTGGTTTTCTTATTTATTTTTAATTAGTTTATAATTTTATACATCGAAATAAATTAAAAAAAAATTATCACTTTTATTCCTATTACAAGGAATGTAAACATCCCTTGTAATAGAAAAAAGCATGACAGGTCCTCTTAAATATGAGATCTGGGGTCAAAAAGACCTCAGATCTCATATTTAGGCTTAAATGCAAAAAAAGAAAAAAAAAAAGTCATTTTTCAAATCTCAGAAAAAAAAAATGTTTCTTTAAGACGCTGTGCGGGACTGACGTTTTGACGTCACTTCCGCCCAGCAGAGCTATGGGGGACGGGTGGGGGCGATTTTTCCCTCACTCGTATCCCAACACAGCCAGCAAGAGGACCCGATCGCCTCCGCCGCTACCGACGGCTCCGGTAAGCGGCGGAGGGTGCGGGAGAGCGGCGGGAGGGGGGGGGGGCCCTCTCCCGCCACCGATAACGGCGATCTTGCGGCGAATCCGCCGTTGGGACCGCCATTATCGTGTACAGCACTGCCCACGGAAAAGATGGATATCTCGGTTGTGGCAGCAGCTGTTGCCGTTACCGAGATATCCATCTTTAAAATCATGACGTCTTTTTCCTATGACACTGTGGGCAAGTGGTTAATTATGGTGGAGGATTTCTATTTGGTGACCTTTATATACCTGCACCACGTGATTGGAAATCATGTTGGACTTTTTTTTCCTCTTTTCACTTATGGACTTTGCTTTTTTACTTTTAACCACTTCCATACTGGGCACTTATACACCCTCCCGACCAGACCAATTTTCAGCCTTCAGCACTGTTGCACTTTAAATGACAATTGCGTGGTTGTGCTACACTGTACTCAAACATTTTTATCATTTTCTTCCCAAAAATAGAGCTTTCTTTTAGTGTTATTTGATCACCTCTGTGATTTTTATTTTCTGCAAAAATAAATAAAAAAATTGACAAAATTTTGAAAAAAACATTTTTTTTTGTTTCCGTTATAAAACATTGTAAATAAGTAAGTTTTCCTCTTTTACTGATGGTACTGCACTGACAAGGTGGCATTGATGGGCACTAATAGGTGGCACAGATAGGCAACACAGATGGGCACAGAAAGGTGGCATCAATAGGCACGGATAAGCAGCATTGATGGGCACTTTAATGTGTTGCACTAATGTATGTGTTGTACTAATGTGTGCCAAACAATGCCTGCCAATCAGTGATGCCCATTGCGGGCACTGATTGGCATCTTTTTTGTGTCATCCCTGATGGCATCTGTGGTGGGACGCTGCACTGATAATTGATCAGCGCAAAGCCCCTGTCAGAGGAGCAGCCCATCGGCTCTGCTTTACTCGCGTCTGACAGACACGAGTGAGGAAAAGCCTATTACCAGCTTTCCTGTTTACATCGTGATCAGACACAGCTGATCACTTGGTAGAGTCTCCGTCAGAGACTCTTTACCTAGATCGGTGTTGCGGGATGGCAAACTGACACCCTGCAACAACAATCCCCATGATGAGCACCCCTGGGGGCGCACAACGGCTCAATATCCTGAGGATGTCATATGATGTCTAAGTCAGGTTATTGAAACCACTTTGCCGACGTCAATCTGTCATTGGCAGGCGGCAAGTGGTTAAATACAAATTTTTCACGCTGCACTATGTATATTGTGATATCCTCAGAGTCGTTCTAAAACGGTCAGAGCAATTCATACCCAAGTAGCATCTGCTTTCCACTTTAATCCAGAGATCAATCTACCAGCATTCCTCACTAGCCAAGGTGATCCACATCCATTGGATATCAACTTGATTATTTCTTCATATCTGGGGGTTACTAACCCATTCAGGAAAGCAGAAAACCAGTTATTTATACCGCACAGCGCTAGAAAAGGTCAGGCAGCTCCTACCAGGACAAAGATCATTAAGAAGACATATAGAATCCAGCTTATCCCAATTCAACCAGGGCAGTGGCAACATCTGGGGCAGCATACTGTAGAGCAGGGGTTTCAAAACTGTGGCCCTTCGCTTGCTTTTATCTGGCCCTTGATGCACTAATCCTCCCATTGATACAGGACACTAGTCTGCCATCGAACACCAATAATGGAGCACCATTTCTCCCACTGACACCAATAATAGGGCACTATTCCTCCAACCTGCGGCCCCGGTGCCAGATTCAGCCCTTTGCCTGCCTTTATCCAGCCCTTGGGCCACTTTTCCTTCCACTGATACAAGACACCATTTCCCCCACCGACGCCAATGGTGCACACTCCGGCCCTCCTAAAGTCTGGAGGACAGTAAACTGGCCCCTTTGTTTAGAAAGTTTGGAGACCCCTGCTAAACTTATTTCCCAGTGTGTGCGCTGTCGTAACGCGTCAGACACCAAAAATTGTATACCCACCTTTCTGTAATTTTTATTTTCCGACGCATCCCATGGCAGCACACAGATACCCACCCATCTAAGGTAATAGATACTGAGAATGAGGCAGTGAACTCCTCTCCAAAACTTTATAGCCAACCAGTCCTATCAGGTTGTGGGGGCGGAGTCACAACCCAGTGTGTGCTGCCATGGGATGCGTCAGGAAAGGAAAATTACAGAAAGGTTAGTATACAATGTTTTTTTTTTTTGGAGTATTTAAGTTGCATGAAAAAAAAAAACCTGTCTGATGCTGGCAAAAGCAGCTGAAAACACCCTGTGTGCACAAGGCCGTAAATACAATTCTTCCTTTCATACTGCCAAGCAGAATGTTACCCTCCGACTATCCTATACTCTCTAAACCAGTGGTTCCCAACCTCAGTCCTTGGGTATCCCCAAACAGGTCATGTAGCCAATAGCTGTCTAAAATACTCTTTTTTAAGGCGCCTGTGCAAGATAAAGGGAAACCTGAAAACATGGCATGTTGGGGGTACTTAAAGCGGATCTCCACCCTAAAGTGAAGATCCGCTGATCCGAACACTCCCCCCCTCCGGTGTCACAATTGACACCTTTCAGGGGGGAGGGGGGTGCAGATAGACATGTATCTGCACCCACTTCCGGCCCAGCATTCACGGGCAAAAGACGGGCATTGCATCACATCCCGTCTACCGCCCGTTGTGTGCTGGGAACACTCGGCTCCCAGCACACAGCTGGAGCCAATCGCGGGCGCAGCGCAGCTCGCGCATGCGCCGTAGGGAACCGGGCAGTGAAGCCGCAGTGCTTCACTTCCTGGTTCCCTCACCGTGGATGGAGGGGGGAGCAGCAGGGTGATGAGCGATCGCTCATCCTCTGCTGCGGACGGCGCTGGACTCCAGGACAGGTAAGTGTCCTAATATTAAAAGTCAGCAGCTGCAGTATTTGTTGCTGCTGGCTTTTAATATTTTTTTATTTGTGAACCATCCGTTTTAAGGACTGAGGTTGAGAAACACTGCTCCAACCCACATATTCAATTTCTCCCTCTCTTCTGGTACCTTTCCCAACTATAAAACATGCACTAGTGTCACCTCCATACTTAAAAGGCCATCCACCCTTACCAATGTTAAACCTAAGCTCCATCTCTGTGCTCTATTTTTCCTCCAAACTCCTTGAATGCCTGGTCTACAACCACGTAACTTCATTAGAAATAACCTTCTTGATCTTGCCCTTAACATTCCACAGAAACGTACTTACCAACAGCAAAAACCAATGGACAATATTCTGTGTTCTTACTCCTCCACCTCTCTGCTGCCTTAGATATATGGTTGACCATACCCGACTCCTCAAAAAACATTACATTTTGGTCTCCAGGACTGCTATCCGCTCGCTCTCATCCTACCTACCTACCTATCCCCACTGCACCTTCAGAGTCACTTACAATTCTACTTCCTCCTCTCCCTTTATCAGGGTCCCCCAAAGTTCTGTTCTTGGATCTCCTCCCTGGGTCAGCGGATGGCTTCGAATATCATTTTTACGCCGACACCCAAATCTGTGTCTACTCCTCAGCTCACTCCATTAGTCTCCTTGCACATCACAAATTTACTAACATCAGTCTGGGTGTCACACCACTTCCTCAAACTCAACCTGTCTAGAACTGACCTATTTCCTTCCCCACATGCCTCTTGCCCCTGTTCTTGTGCCTCCCAAGACCTTCTGCTCTCTAGCGCCTCTGTCCACACTCCTCCCATGCTCGCCTCCAGGACTTCCCCATGCCTTTCCCATACTTTGAAATTCCCTACCTCAAATCTTCCTGACTATTGCCATCTCTATCCACCTTTATACTGCCTCCACCTTACAATTGTACTTTCATTCTCTTCATCAGCTCATCCCCCAGTTACCTTTTGTAGCACTTGATCCTCCCTTTTAGATTGCAAGCTCTAACAAGCCCTCTGATTCCTCCTGTATTGTAACTGTACTGTTTTCCCTAACATTGCAAAGCGCTCCACAAACTGTTGCTGTATAAGGACAATGATTGTACAATACTGCCAGACTCTGCATAACACGATGTATCTAGTGGGGAAGATGCTAAATGCATCCACTGCTGTATATTTGTTTCTTTTAGACCTTATTCATACAAATGCCAAAGGTCATACAGCTGATTATTTATGCAGGGAGCCTATGCAAGTCTAATTGAATGCAGAAGCTGTTCAGACATAGCCACTTGTTCTAATTAGAGAGGTGTCTGGGTGAGCATCGATTTACCTCTATACAACTTATGTAATAAAATTTAGAAAGGACAAGGTGGAGATCAGGCGATCCTAGTACAAATCAACTTCAGCTATCCTGCGAATATGCTTCTGCTGCACAAAGACAATCCTAAGGGGCATTGCCCACCCTGCAGCTGAATACAACATCATTGTATACGTGGAGAAGGAAATGCCTTGGTCACTTAGAATTTATGCAGGGACAGCTGACAAAAAAAAACAAAAAAACTGAGCAGAATCTTTCACAATGAGCAGAATCTGCTCCAAACAGAAGGGAATACTAGTAGATCATCTGTTGATCAGAGACTATAATCACATTTGTGCTTGTTCAGTTTGTCCAGTGGACACAGGGTGATCCCTGTCAATTCTAAGAGCAAGCAAAGAGTAAACAGACTGCTGTACATTTACACCAGGCACCAATTCAATCTTCAAAAATGTAAAAAAGTATTTTTCCATTTTATTATCCAGACCTAGACAGATACAGAGATAGACAAGTGTAAAGGGACACCACTCATGACCATAGGCTTCCATGGACCTTCCAATCAGGTCCACTCAAAAAACTGACAGTTGGGCCTGATTAGAATACCCATGTAAAAAGGGCCCTTTCATATGGGTGTTCAGTCCAAATCCCTGCCAGAATGAATGGCAATGTCTGAGTGGGTGGATGTAAACACATGATCATCTATCAACCTACATGCCGTCTATTCAGGTCAGTTTCTCTTAAAAGGAACAAGGCTGTGTCCTTTTAGATAGATCTGAAAAGCTTCCATCCATTCCATTTTTAAGCAAGAATCTGGTTTACACTTTTTGGCCTTTGCAAGAAGAAATAACCAATGCCAAAATGAATGTAGACTGAATGTGCAAACTGAATCCAACATGTCTTGTGACCAAAAGAGTCAGTTCACACCAGAATGCAGTACAGGAAACCCACGATCCGCGCATGTTTCCCATACCAGATTCAGAACTTGCAGCAGATATTAGCATTTCCCACCCCAAACGCAATGGGGTTGCCTGCACCAGGTCACATGGTACAGCAGTACCATGAGATCTGGCTGCTGTCTCTTTACAACAGTGCATGGCATGATTTCAGCCCATTCAAATGAATGGGCTGAAATCACACTGCACCTGGACCGCATGTGAATTGCACAGAAACACTGCCTGTACGAAACATGTTGTGAACCAGCCTTTAGTGTTCTTTTACACAGACACCAGTTCAGTCAATATTTACTCCCTTTTTTTTAACAAACACAGATTCAGGCTGCATCAGTTGACACTTAATTTCTCTTCAGTTCATTTTACAGCAGTCCACATACATTTTCACATCTTTTGTTTAGTTGTTCAAAAAAGAAAATCCTAGACCCAACATGGCAGCTTACGTGTGCTAGGAGCCCATCTATGCCTCGTTTCCACTGAGCGGATCGGGTCAGTAAATTTGGAGCGGTTAGAATGGGACCGGTCTATATGCGTGAGCGTTTCCACTGCAAATCGGACCGTCGGGGACCATTCAGGGTTTAGAAAAAATTCCTAGCGCGTCCACCAGTCAGTGAGATGTATTTGTAGGTCCGCCCTAATGGAACCGTTCCACTCTCTCTGGACCCACATGAGAAGCAGGACCCTTGCTGGTGCGGTACGGTTCGCTTTTATGGCACGCTTTCATAATAACACCCAAAATAGCATACCGTAACAAACCGCTCAGTGGAAACGAGGCACTACTTACCCCACAAAACCAGTGCATAGCTATAGAGTTGACACCCAAACAGCCCATTCTTTTTTTTCTCATGGATTTCAAAGCCAGTGTGAAGAGAAGAAACCCTTACCTTGCACTTTTGGTGGTTTTCTATGCAGGTTCAGCCTCTCCTGTAATGCAGTTTGATATTGTAAAGCTAAAGGTTTTTATAAGGCAAGTTTCACCGTCTGTTAATCTTTTGGTGTAAAAAGTGGAGATAGGCAAAATTTCCTGGAAGCCATCTTAGGAAATGGGGTGAGACTGCTAGGATTTGGAGGCAGGCGGAACAGTAGAGGAAAACACTTTAACCACTTCCCGATGGCCGTACGAATATATGCGGCCGTCGGGCGGTCCTGAATCCGACAGGACGCAAATGGGCGTCCTGTGCCGTTAATGGCCACTAGAGGGCGCGCGCCCGCTGCATTCCTGAGATACCGATGCGCGTGCCTGGCGGCCGCGATGTCCGCCAGGCACTCGCAATCGGCGGTTACAGGGACAAGACATGGATCTCTGTATGTAAACACAGAGATCCATGTCCTGTCAGGGAGAGAGGAGACCGGTCTGTGTCTCTTGTACATAGGGACACAGCATCGGTCACCTCCCCCAGTCACCCCCCTCCCCCCACACAGTTAGAACACACCCAGGATACATATTTAACCCCTTCTATGCCCCCTAGTGTTAACCCCTTCACTGCCAGTCACATTTATACAGTAATCAGTGCATTTTTATAGCACTGAACGCAGTATAAATGTGAATTGCGCCAAAAATGTGTCAAAAGTGTCCACCATAACGTTGCAGTCCCAATAATAAAAAAAAAAAAAAAAAAAATCGCAGATCGCCGCCATTACTAGTAAAAAAAAAAAATTATAAAAATTAATAATTCTGTCCTTTATTTTGTATGTGCTATAACTTTTGCGCAAACCAGTCACTTATTGCGATTTTTTTTTTTTTTTACCAAAAATATGTAGAAAAATACGTATCGGCCTAAACAAAAAAAAAGGTTTTAAAAAAAAAAATTGGCTATTATAGTAACAAGTAAAAAATTGTCGCTCTTTTTTTGTTTATAACGCAAAAAATAAAAACCGCAGAGATGATCAAATACCACCAAAAGAAAGCTCTATTTGTGGGGAATAAAGGACGCCAATTTTGTTTGGGAGCCACGTCGCACGACCGCGCAATTGTCATTTAAAGTGACGCAGTGCCAGAAGCTGAAATTTCACCTGGTCAGGAAGGGGTACAAGTGCCCAGTAAGGAAGTGGTTAAAGAGTTAGTGGCCTAGAGATAAAAGGCATCCACAAGCTAGGATTGCAAGCCAGCACACCAATAACCAAAATCCCTGCATCGAGCACTATTTCGTGTTTTCAGCAAAGATACACCCTTACTCATCAATATGAGCATAAAGAAAGATCCACACAGTTCCTATAGGTAGGTATTTTCCTACCAAAAGAGTGCATTCAGGCACAAACATGCCGCTCTCTTAGCAAAAAATCCCAGCCTGTTATACTGACAAATATATACGATGAGAGAAGCACCCAAAATACAGTCCAGTCCAAGGTGTAGAAAATCCTCTTTTAAACTGCAAACTCAGCACTATGACCCGAGGAGTGTGCCAGGACTGCCTTGAAGAGGCAGAAAAAAAAAAGCTCTCCTGGCCACTCATAGCTGCAAAGGACTGCTGTGATTCCTGGGTGAAGTTACTATAGTCAAGTTATTGAGAAGAACTCAAGCTGCATTATAATACGGTCGCTACCAACTGCATAAAGCCTCTCACAGCTGATGGCACACCAGCTAAAGAGCAGAAAGGATAAGATGGTACTTTATATTCAGCCTGAGCCTTTGCCCCTGCTGGGAACTTATCTTTAAAGTTGTTGTAAACCGAGGGGAACACCCCCCTGCATCACTTACTAGCACATTATGAAATGCTTGCCTTCGAACGAAGCCCTCTCTTAATGGTGCCCGCTCACCAGTGAAAGGGCTGACCTCTTCAAGACCCATCCTTTATTCTGGGATTGCGGGCTCCTGCACAGAGAATGGCCAGAATTGGGATGACCTCACTCCCACGCATGCCCACAGTTCCTGCAAGAAGCTCCGGCGCAGTAAGCCAAACCTTCAGAGCGCAAGCGCAGCTGACGTTAGCAGCTGCATGCAGGCTGAATAGCTCTAACCGTGCAGATTTAGGAGATATTCATTTTACCTAAAGGTAAGCCTCCAATGCTTACCTGTAGGGAAAAAAAATATATATATATATCTCAATATATATATGTATAAATTAGGGCTGTGCAAATTAACTTTTAATTAATCGATTAATCTAATTGTTTTGATCGATCAAAATCTTTTTGATCGATTAAAATTCTATTGATTGGTACTCGCCTCTCCGCCGGCTTCTGGGCCTTCAGGGAGTCCCGTCGGAGATCCGGTGATGTCACGGACACCGGCAGGGCTTGCCATGTCCATCTGAAGGGCTCCTTTGCTGTGCCTTCATATCTGCATGCCAGCGGGACCTTACTATCTGCCACACACAAGGGCTGTTACACTTCCCTCTATAAACCTGGGATTCTACAACCATCCACTGGGACTTGTGATAGTTCCCTTCATGGGACATCTACATGCCGACAGACTGAGGTTAACCTCTCCTCATCTGGATTCAGCAGAGGTATCATTGTACACATTTGTATACCAGTATCATACTTGGCTACATGTTTTTACGAGGCTTTTGCTACCGTTTGGTATTACTTGCACCATTTTTACAGTTTATGTAGCTACATCGCTATTTATCTTCAGTTTCTATGTATTTTGTTACCTACTTGAAGACTATAAACGTTTTAATGCTATTCACATGTAGCGCTGCCTTTGTGTGTTTTTTTGTATCCTATCCATTTTTCCAGTGGTTGGTAGCTGCACTGGGAATCGGCCTGCAAGGAGATCAGCTAAAAGTAGTTGGATGTGTATGTGCGTTAATCGAAATTGGTCGATTAATCGATTAAAAAAAAACTGATTAATCGAACACAAACATTTTGATCAGTAACAGCCCTAGCATAAATACACACACATCTATCACAGCGGAGTTTACAACCGCTTTAAGGCAGGTTTACCATGAGCAGGGAACAACCAGAAGCCCGAGGGCTTTAGGTAAAACTTGCTACAGGATTTCCTCACTTGGAGTAGCCTGCATGGCCTTCAGTGTCTGAGACAGCACATGACAATGGCATCAGAGATGCTGCTGAGGTTGAACACCCATCATTCCCAGTGTAATGAGGCTAGAGTACAGATCGCAAGGACTTTTTCTCCAATTGTTATGCAACATCTCGTGGCCTCTTCATAGTCTCTAAAGGTTCTTTCTGAACATTTCACCATTCTGAAGCCCATGACGGACATTATCTGTTCTGCATCTTGAAGCTCTTAAGGGGCTAGGCTCAGACGCAAGTTTTCAATAGAAACATACAAAATATGTACTGCCTTCTTCACTGGGGAGACCTTTCTGGCCTTGTGGGCAAAGATAACACACTTTTCTATTCCCCCACACCCCTCTTATACTTTCCAGAGTAAACTGTGCCCCCTTTCTGTGGCAAGAGTGAGGGGATAAGAGATCGGTGCTGTGCACCAATATTGCAAATATATAAAAATGCAAACAGGTTGTGCCATGCGCGTTTCAGATTTGTTTAAAAAAGGTATTGCACAAAAAAAAAAAAGTAAACACATATATATATATCACACACACAGGGAAAAACAAAAAACAAATGCATCATATGTTTTTGTAAATCACTTTATTTATATACATTTAAAAATATGTCTGGAAAATCCAAAGCCAGTAAAATGCAAATCACTGGTGCAGTCCCAAAACCAAAATGAATGTTATAAATGTCTACAACCCAACTGGCAAAAGTAGCTAATAAAAAAACAAACCCAAAAAAAACAAAAACAAATTTCAAGCCTCATCATCCAGTTCTGCCAAACCATTGTACGCAAATATTTAGAATGGAAGATAAAAAGAATTTTGCATCAATGGAAGAGAGGTTTTGGAGACATTTTGGTGGCAAAGTGTATACATTTAAATGAACTATTGGCTGAGTCACATCACAGCTGGATATTTATAGGAATATGTTGTATTAGTAACCACACAATCCAGACCTTTCAATTATGTTGGTAAATTTAGACAGCAAACTATTTTTAAAACACTAATTCCAAGCAATACTGAGTTTAGACGAGAGTTCAGATTTTTCCCATTAGTAATATGAAGTGGTTTGGTATAATGCATAGGAGTGGAAGAGTTGGCAAGCAAAAACAGAGTAAGGTGTATTAACACTGAACCCAACCAAATCTAAATGAACAATGTACTGCAAATTAAAACTGTACCATAACTGGTTGTACGAGGGAATACACGTGGCCCTAAAACTTGTTTTCTTTATCACTGTGGAACAAAAATAAAAAAATCTTATAGCATTTTGTGCACTTTGCCTGGCAAAGCAAGCATAAGTAACACTTCCAGCTTGTTGAATCTTCTAAGGGCACATCAACACTGGCACTTGAGATGTGGACTTCATTCATCAGCATATAGCTTCTTTGAAGCAGTAACTGCATGGCTGACTGAGGTCAACTTTGACTGATCTTTATGACAAGTGATAAAACCTGTGCAATTCAGAAAGATATATCGCTATGGTTGTCAAAAATCAGTGAAGGGAACCCATGGCAACTGAAAAAAAAAAAATGAAAATGTCAGGTCTAATTGCCACACTATCATTACTGTTGAGCTAAAGACTGAGCAAGCATTCAGAGCAAACAGTCTTGATTCTTCAATGGCTGCATATTTATTTTAAATCAACAGTAACGCATGCACCGTTAAAACAAAAAGTAAACAAAGTAACTTCTGTATTTGTTTTCACAGGTGCAACTCCAACCAAATCTGTCAAAAATTGTGCCCCCTCTCCCCTATTTTAGATTTCCCAAGTTCCTGTTGTGTCTCTTATGCAAAAGTAAAAAATTGACCCAATGAGGGTCACTGATAAATGTCTAACCCCCTAGCTTTTGTTTCATCCAAAACAGAACCCTTGACTTGAGTTCCACCTTGAATGAGTACGAATATCTCAGACTCCGGAATCTCTAATGACCACTGTAGGGCTCTAGAATCAGCAAATCGTAAGCCTTGAGGGGGCAAGGCACCTACAGTGCACACTTGTGCTTCACACTAGTCTTAACTCCACATGAAGTAAAGAAGCTGATTTTTCTTTTAATTCTAGGGAGTACTAATGTGTACACAGACATCGCTGAACAGAAGCCGATGTAAGTGACGTGGGTTTAATAAACCCTTGAGGCAGCCTCAGATGGCCCGGCCCTATAGTTTGCTTCAAAAGTAGCCTACAACAGGCAGGGCTCTGGTATTTTGTTCCTCCTCTACATGAGCCTAGGGCCTCATTCACACTTCAGTCCGTTCAGGTCAGTCTGTCAGTTTTGACGGCTCTATGCATCTCTATGGAGTGTCGGATGTCGGCGGACACATGTCCGCTGACATCCGACCCGCTAAAAACAAAAACGTATGGGGGATACATCCCCATCCGTCCATGCGGTATGGATAAGATCTGCTGAAAACGGACATGCTGTCCGTTTTCATCAGATCGCTCTATAGGAGACAGCGGCGCTGCACAAGCTCCTCCCCGCTCAGTGAGCAGCTTGTCATCCATCGGCTGAGCAGAGATCTGCGGACTGATCTCCCGCTGAGCTGGCGGACTGCTACAGAGTTCGCCAAGTGTGAATGAGGCCTTAAAGAAATCCCACATGCCATTGCCAAGTAAATGATGCCCCTAGCAAAATACTGAGTAGTTTAATGCATTTGATTATATATAAAAAAAAAATTTTTAAATCCTATCCTCATCAATAACCACTCTGGTTATTCAAGGTATTAGCTTGCTTCCATATTGTCTTATTTTGCACTTATACTGTGTACTCGCTTCAAGTTAAATTTATCTACATAAAATTGCTCTTTAAATACTGAGACAGTGAAGGTGACTCAAAAATGGCAGCTTTAAAAGATACCACTACTGCATGCTTTGACACAAAATACATCACAGCTAGAATATAGTTTTTTTTTTTTTTAAAGTAAAATAATTGCACACACAAAAGTAATTAAGAATATCCAATTGTAATACTATATACTATTCCTTTATAAAATGTGCTATATATCAAATTTCAAAGCCGAAATTGGGGAAAGATGGGCACAAATATTGAAGCTTTTCTAATTACATCTTTGAAGTTTCCGTAATGTGAACTTTGCACAGAATCTTAGAATTATCCTCCTTACTAATAAAAAGTAAAAAAAAAAAAAAAAGGTCCAATTAAGAACAAAGCATACAGACTTCTTGGCAAACACTATGATAGAAGTATTGTACAGTACAAAAACATACTGCAATGTATGACTATAAATCAAAACAATCTCTGGACTAACACACACTTATATTAAATGACACTTAAAAAAAATAAAAAAAAACTTTTATTACAAAAATAAGTTACACTCGCCTCCAGCTTACAGTATAAAACAATTTTATTTGCAGGAATGCAAAAATGATTGTTTGTCATGAGCATTTATTTTTTTAACAGATGACAGATCTATTTATTCTGCTTAAAATTTGCATTAACTGGGTGGGGGAAAAAAAATAAAAAATAAGAGTATGAAACTACCCAAGGGTAACAGGATTGATCAACTATTATGGTGCCTAATGAATATGTAGTTTGACTGCAGTGTCCCTTTAAAGTGAAGTGTTTGATACAGTGGAAAATGTGCTCCATTACAGGACTTGCCACTATTTTACCACTCAAGGTGCTTAATTTTTTTTTAAAGTAAGCCTAGATTTGTACTGCACTGCAATTATATGGTCTGCTATTGAAACAAGGTGACTGACCGGCAGAACGTCAGCCTCAAAAAGCATAAAACAGGTCGAAATAAGGTGGACAGTTCATAAGCTTAAGCTATGTAGTATGTTTTATGAAAATTTTCAAATATCATCCAAAAAAATCATGCTAGTACACTAAAGCTTAAGCCTGATTAATTAAAAAAGGGACACTGCAGTACTTTGAGCAAGTTGCTGATGTACTTTTGGAACATTTGATGTCTTAGAAAAGTAACATCTCGCTAAACTATTATACATCCAAATAACTACAATATATCTGAAAGAGCAAAGGCTGCTTTTTCAGCCACAAAATACGACAAGAGCTAGGCTTGTTGCTGGACCCATCAGGAAGCCTCACAAGCCTTTCATTAAAGGCATCAGAAGAATGTTACATTTGGTACAGCTCAAGAGTTGCTTCCTCATGGCACACTAAACAAGTCTGGCTTTTATCAACAAAGATTTTCTATATACAGTACACACAGGGTATAGTTCAATCCTCTGCTACTGAGGTAGTTAACCAACCCTTTAAAAAAGGTTCTGAAAAGAACCACTATCTGGAATGCCTGACTAACTGGCTTTGATGATTACACCCGAAACTTCTGTATTTCAACACAATTCATGTAAGAACACATTCATTAATAACTTTTGGAAGGGAGAAAGAAATAAGGGTTCCAATGGTGGTAAAGACACATTAGCAAGGATTGTTGTCACGCTGGGCTTTTTTTTTAGTCTAAACTCGATTATAACACTAATCTTTATTCAAACCACCCCTCACGCCAAGTCGCTCTACCTAGGTCACACAAGTAATACTCTCTGCCCCAAGTACCATAGCGCTGCTAAGGCACAGGGATGATCTGTGTGCATTATTGCTTACTATCTGCCAAACACTAGCGCTACTTGCACAACGATTTTGCTCCATGGCGCACTGCTAGGTGTTGCATAAGGTGCAGGGCAGACCAGCCACATTAAGCAGGTATTACAGTTGTTTTTAAGGCTCGGTTCACAAATATGCAAATTGGTTGCATTTTGAATCGCATCAAATTTGCATATGTGACGAACGGGCTTTCTATGGAGTCGGTTCACATATGTCTGGGATGGCTGCAGTCCATTTTTGAAGAGTCCTGTAAAATTTTAGGTCCAGCTCAGGTGTGATTTCAAGTGTCACACACTTAACAAATTTGCACCTAAACCAGTGATGGAAACACTCATTCAAAAAAATCACACTGAAGCCATACCCAGACATATGTGAACCGCGCCTAAACGTAGGCCAACAAAACAGGCCGTCATTGCTGACCTTTCCCGACTATGCTACATACCCACCTGTTATGCTGCCCCCTTTTACCTGAAACAAATATACAGATATCTGATGTTCCAGCTCTGGAAACTTGTTCTAGGTCAAAGATACCACAGTTTAAAGCTGGTGGGTCAGCATTACAGGCAGTCAACTAGCAATCTCAAAAATAGATCAGGAGCGGTAGGCTATAAAGGGTAACTAACAAGACAAAAACATTTGTGTTATAATAGAGTTTAGGTCTGCTTTAACAAGCAGTATTTCTTCAGAATGTATCTCTAGCGGGACAAAAACCTATGTTACTATGCCATTTGTAGGTTGCAAATTATCTGCTGCTTTAACCACTGTAACATCTGCAGCACAGTCTACACAATGCACCAGCCCATAAATCAAAGGGCCCCATTATTAACATTAATGTGTCATACCGCTGGGAGAGTTTTCACATTACCAGGCAGGCTTAATAGGCAGGATTCCTGCAGGCCTATATATGCAATCAAATGTTGATCAAAATGCTCAGGTTAACACGGGTAAAGCAGCTCAAAATAATAAGCTTAAAGAGAAAAAAAATGGCAGAGCAAACACCATTGGAACCACACATTAAGAAAACAAACCTACAGTAGGCAGATCTTTATTGTTTATACAATAAAATACCATATTAAAGTTGTGAAGTACTTCTGATGAAGACTAAAAGTAACTTAAGTTTAATAAATTGCACTGCAAAAAAAAAAAAAAATGAAAAAAAAAAAAAAAAGTTAAAGGAATCCATGTCAAAGTCCACATATTAGTTCAAAGTCCAATATTAGAATCCATGATCTTTGCTTGAAGGTCTTCTGCGACAGAAATGCTCCTATACATTGAGATTTTATGGTTTCTTGATTTTCTTACCATTATTCCACTGCAAGCTTCTGGTGTAATCCCACATACCAAGTCAGTCTTCATTGTAACAGGTCAGGACCGGCCTCGACCCCTTTTCCCTGCTATCCAGGTAACAAAAAAGGCAGCAATTAGAACAGAGTTCATATTTAGGGGAAAAGGGTAACAAAAAAGGCAGCAAGATTTTCAACATAAAAAAAGGAATACTCATGCATGGAATAACATAACCGTAAAATAAAGCATGCAGTTAAGGTATATGATTGCCACTAACTTGCTAATTTGGATTTGTGTTTTGGAAGTTTCTTTTTTTTTTTTACTTTTGTTCACAAACTGATTTTATTTTAAAAAAAAAGGTAAATCTAAACTATATCTAGAAAAGGTTATACACAGCTTAAAAGTTTTTTTTTAAATATTTGATTTTTATGCTAACAGACAAAACATTTAAATGGAATGGTTATTTGAAAAACTGCTTGACAAACTATAAAAAGGCATTTGTAATAGCATGGCAACTATTTGTTAATGTAACCATCATATCGCAGATGAAACTAGTACGGCGTTGTAATATTTTTATTCATATTGGATTTCTGCTTTTGTTAGATAAACCAAGGTCAGGATAATTTCAGCGTCCGGTTGGCCAAAAAACAAAAACGCAGGTAATATTTGCTCCTCAATGTCTCAAAGTGGCTGTAAAGCCTTAAAGTGGAAGTCTGTGCAAAAACTACAATCCCTGCATTGGTTGGTGCATTGCACAGAGCAGCCCAGATTCACCTCTTTGGTCCATGGCTGGCACTCCTGGCCTCTCCTTCCCTGCCCCCACAGCAAGCAGCTTGCTATTGGGGGGGGTCTCACTGCCATGTGTGCCTTTTTCAGACACAGAGCTGCGGCTTGGACCCCTCTCCCCTGACTGACAATAGCAGGAGCCAATGGCGCCCACTGTGCGTCTTAGGAGAGAGTCTTGGACAGCCGAGTCTCTCGTACAACATCGCACAAATAAGTGTTAGGGGGCTGCTGCACACAGGTTTCTGATCCTACAATGCACGAAGATCGAAAACCTTCTGCCTTTAGAATGACTTAGTAATGGAAGAGTCAAAGTCTCTTCAGAATTTTGATGGTATGGCTCATGATCAGATGGACTAAAATTATATTTTTGCAAGGCTAGTTATACATAAAAAATAAATTGACCTAATTGCAACAAAAGCATAAAGAGCAAGTCAAACATGAAATTTTGAATGTGGCACATTGATGGTGCAAAAAGCAATATATTCCACATGCAATCTGATAAACCCTGAACAGGATTCCTGAAGTACACTTTAAGGAAAGCGTATAGTATTCTCAGGGAGCATACATTTTAAGACTATTGCAGTGAATACCATGAAGACATTTTTAACGTTCTGGCCATTTGTTATTCTGTTATGCTGAAAACTTGCAAACTAGTAGATAGCGATTCATCAACCCCCCCCACCTGCTTATTCACTATTGCTAGAGATTGCCTTTTTAAAGGGGTGTTCCAGCCAAAATGTATGTTTATTAAAAGTCAGCAGCTACAAAAAGTGCAGCTGCTGGCTTTTAACAAACAGACACTTACCTGCTCCAGCGTTCTAGCGACGCTCCCCGGCCGGCATCCTCATTGATACTGTGGGCACCTGGCCGTGACAGCTTTCGGCTTCACGGCCGGGCACCCACTGCGCGAGCGGCACTGCGAATGCGCGCGGCATTGAGCCGTCCCATTGGACAGGCGATCGCCTAGGACCTGTCAGTGTCCTAGGCGAATGCCTACAGGGAGGGGCTGCTGTAGGCGATTAAGCTTAATCGCCTAACCAGTCCCTCGGCGGAAGTGGGACAGGAAGTCCCACTCCTGAAGCACCCACTCCCCCCCAAAAAAATTACATGCCAAATGTGGCATGTAAGGGGCTGAGGAGTGGGTTAGGCGGAAGTTCCAATTTTGGGTGGAACTCCGCTTTAAAGTGCATTTATTTGTACATGTGCAGCCAAATTTGAAACATACCCACACAATAGGTTTGTTATGCGTTCTCATTCACATAGCATACCTAAAAATAGGTTAAAAACCCCCAACCCCCCCGCCCATTAATTTGTATCTTTGGAACAAGACTATGCACAAAAATGTATAGACACCTTGTATTTAGAATAACTTGCAACATGCTTAATTGTCAGGGACTAAAACTGCATTAACAATGCAGAACCCAAGCTGGATATCCATAACCCTTGTCTAGTTTACAACTGATAATTATATGTCAGCACAGGTTGGCTGTAAAGTTGGAAATACACTTTAAGATACAGCAAAGACTTGCATTGCGAGAAGCAATAAAATTGTGTAGCAGTACAAATCAGAAACTAGAAGCCAAATGCAATGAGCAAATGTAGCTGCCCTCACATGCAAACTCAAATAAGACAGGCTTTTTTATTTTTTTTAAACATGGTATACTCTCCTCTGTGCAAGGGTTTTGAAGAGAGTGGCCCCTATTCACTTCTGGGCTCCCCAAAACATTCAGTGCCCCTTTGGAGACCCACATTCCCTGGGGGCACCCCTGCAGACGGGTCTGAGTCCTGCTGTTGCGTCAATTGACACAGACAGAACTCTGCCCCACCCCGGCTCCTGTGTCACTGGATTTGATTGAAAGCAGCAGGAGCCAATGGCTGTTGCTGCGATCAATCTATCCAATGAGGTTCCAATACAGCGGCTGGAGCTGCTGGGCTCACCCTCGCTGGAGGTCAGGTAAGTAAATGGGGCTGCTGCACTGCAGAAGGTTTTTCACTTTAATGCATAGAACACGTTGAGGTGAAAAACCATGAGGGTTTAAAACACTAATGCCGCGTACACACGGTCGTTTTTTGCGATGAAAAAAGGAAGTTTTTTAAAACGTCATTTAAATTGATCGTGTGTGGGCAAAACGTCGTTTTTTGTCTTTAAAAAAACGACCAAAAAAAAATTCCAACATGCTTGAATTTTTTGTGTCGTTTTTCAAAACGTCGTTTTTTGTTTCACAAAAAGTCACCGTGTGTAGCAAAAACGTCGTTCAAAACGACGTTTTTCAACCCGCGCATGCCCAGAAGCTAGTTATGAAGCGAGCTTCAATGGAAAAGAGTGGTGAACGTAACCTTGCTTTTTGTGAAAAAACGATGGTGTGTATGCAAAATTGTCTTTGAAAGTGACGTTTCAAAAACGTCGTTTTTTTACTTCACAGAAAACGTCGTTTTTTTTCATCGCAAAAAACGACCGTGTGTACGCGGCATAAGGCTGGACTTGCATCGTTCTGGATGCATAGTAATAGGCAAGTGGTTCTAAAGCCTGTCAATGAACACAGCAGTGGGGCTTGGGAGTGAGTACGCAGGAGTGGCCCCATGGGAAGAAGCTTCACGTGGGAGCACTGGACAGAGATGAGGAGCAGACAGGGAACCCAAAAAGGGGTCCGGGGGCACTCTCTGTGCAATTAAATGCCCAGAGCAGACAAGTATAGATTTTTTTTAAAAAAACATCCTCTACAAACACTTTGAGGGGATTTTTCTTGATTTAAAGCAGGGATCCTCAAACTACGGCCCTCCAGCTGTTACAGAACTACAAATCCCATGAGGCATTGCAACACTGACATTCACAGACATGAATAGGCATGATGGGAATTGTAGTTCCTGAACACCTGGAGAGCCATAGTTTGAAAACCCCTGATTTAAAGGGTTTCCTTAATGCAATGCAAAGTAGCCCTCAATCACAACTAGTTAAGGGGAGGGGGGCAAGCCACAGTCTTATGGAGCCAGGAGCACCTGTGGGGGACCGGAGGACCGGGGATGCTCTGTGCAAAACCACTGCACAGAGAAAGTATACTAGGTTTGATATAAAATCTGAACGTTTAAAATCGAATATTTGCAGTTGACAACGGCTAGGGTGAAAACGGCTTTTCTGGCCTACGCATTCTACCAGAGAATTAGGCCCTTTAAAATGGGTTATGCGAACAAGCAAAAAACCCCACCACATTCAAGCTTTATGCACACAGGTGCATTTGGCCATACAGCGGACAAACTGGTCACATTTTAGCGCCTTGGTGGCACAAGCAAAGCATAAAGACCGCTGACAGCAATCTCTTGAAGTCAATAACAGGCTGCAATACGCTGCCTCTCTAACACTGTTCAGAGTGGTACTAGCATACAGGCCATATGCCCATACCACGGAATTTCTGCACAATGGGATGTACTCCCTGAAGACATACTGCTTTCTTTGCAAGTACCGCTTGAACGGCCTACAGCCACCACTTATTGCAACCTATCAATCTCGACAGGCTGCTGGAAAATGGCTGGGTCCTGTGTCTGCCTGCCAAGTACCAAAAAAAAAAAAAACAGTTTTACACACTATGGGTAATAGCAACCGTGCTTTTGAAGCCCAAGGCTCGGTATACACTGCCATGACTTGGGATCCAACTTGTGAGACCCGAAGTCACGAGATGTGCGAAATTCCATTTTAGTCAGTGAGAGCTGCCTTAATTGGCACTACTGAAGTCACTCTGACTTTGGAAAAAGGTTCCTGTACTACTTTAAGGTGACTTCTGCTCATGGATTTTAATGAGTTGCCTCGGTTGCATTATTATCCTTAAGTGATTGTAAATGTTCCTTTGTTTTACAAAACGTCATACTCACCTGCTCTGCAAGGGTTTTGCACAGAGCAGACCCCAATCCCTTTCTAGGGTTTCCAGGCAGCACTCCTAGCTTCTCCTTTTGAACTGGTGACCCCACAGAGACGCTTAAAGTCCTGCTTGCTGGGTCCATTGACACAGACAGGACTGAACCCCACCCCCATGTCACTGGATTTGATTGTCAGCAGCGTGAGCCAATGGCTCCTGCTTATATCAATCTATCCAATGAGGATCCAAGACAGCAGCTGCAGGGCTTGTGCTCGTCGCTGGAACAATCTTGTTCAGGTATGAAAAAATGGGGCTCTGGGGGCAGTTGTAGCGCAGGTGGTTTACAACTCCGTTAATTGATGCGATTTGGATCTGACACAACAGGAACATTACACAGGCATTGACTGAAGCTGCTTGAAAATTGCGCCAAAGTCACCTGGCAAAGTAACACTAAGTCACGTGACTTTCAGGTTGCAGCAGTGTAAACCAAGCCTTAGGGGTTAATTTATAAACCTTTTCATCTAGGGTTTACACATTTTTCCTAATTAAGTTCAATCAGAAAAACCATGCAAGCCTTTGGCAAAAGTTTTTTTTTTTTAATTTGTGCAAAAACTAAAATAGATCCTCAACTTTGAGAGGCTCGAAGTCCATATTCATAGTTTGGTCCCCACTACTTGCACACAGGTTAGTAGATTCACATATTGCATGTAAACTGATGCCCTGCTAAGTAAAAACAGGAATTACAGCAGTGTTAAATATGCTTAGACACAGAAGCTGCAGTCACTCTGGCCATTCTTCTTGTCCAACACACAAAGTATTCTGTAAATGTGCAGGAAAGGGTTTGGGAAACCACAAAGCAGACATCCCTCCTGTCAGATTTCCAGCAACAACTAATTCAAGTAAAAGAAGGCAAATAGTTGAGTTTCTGGGGCTCTTTAAAGGGGTTGTAAAGCTTCACGTCTTTTCACCTTAATGCATTGGTGAAAAAACACCTTGCACCCCCCCCCCCCACCATTTTACTTACCTGAGCCCCGAATCTCCGTAGGAGTGATCCCGTGCCGTTCTC
>CM056052.1:276929217-276974217 GCA_029574335.1 Rana kukunoris
CCTTTATGCTAAAGATAAATAATCTGACTTCAAGTGTTACTAAACCCAGTAATATGAAAATGGTTCACCCACCCTAAGGTCTCTGCTGAGACTGAACACACATGTATCCAGAGGGCAGTCCACTTTACCCACCCCAAATTGCAGGCTTCGGTTTTGGGGAGTACTGGTAAACAACTTTTAGGGTCCCACCAAGTGTCTCTAAAGGACATCTGTGAACAGATACAGCCTCAATTGGGGCCAGTGCTGGAAGCTTAAGGCCGATTCTCGACAGATGACATCTGTCAAGGAGGCTCTAAAGGCTACCAATGCCGAGGGCATTCTGCAGGGAAAGGCAAAAGTAGTACAGGCTTCTGGAAAGGGCCACAAGTGGAACCACATGCCTAAAAAGTCATCAAGCAAGTGCTGCACTTTAAGTTCGGCGGGGTCTGGGTATGATACTGCAAAGACAGGCTGAGGAAAGGCCATGATGTAGTGAGAAATCTTGATTAAAGCGAATGGAATAAAAAATAAATACACTGAAGAAAAATGGCAAGACTTTACTCAGAAAAAAATGGCATCCATCCTCCTAGGACACTAGTTAAAAAAAAAAATAAAAAAAAAAAAAAAAAACACAAAAAAACAAACACTGAACCACCCACCACAGGCATGCTGTGTGTCTGCAGTGTCCTGTACCTCTGAATGGCCAGCTAAAGAATGGCTACAGGCAAGATCAACCAGGTACTTCAGATAGAAGATGTACAAAAAAATAGACACTATGAATTTTACAAGACAATATACAAAGAAAAAGATATTTAGAGCAACATACAATTTAATGACAGAAGTGTATACAGAGATAACATGTATATAAAATAATGGATATGCTTGACTTGGTACAGGAGAATTCAGACCCAAGCAAGTTGTTTTTATCCATCTAGTTGTCAGATAACAGACAAAATGTTGAAGAACTCACCTTTACTGCACCAACTCGTTCATCAAAATGAATAAAAGCATAATCTTTCAGTTTCTTGACTCTTTCCAGTTTACCAAACTGTCCGAAAGCTTTTTCCAAGATTTCTTCTGTAACTGTGTTGGCAAGGTTACGAACAAACAAAACTTTTACCTAAAAGAAAGAGTCAGTAATTAAACTGCTGCTTCGTAAATGCAACTCTTATAATGTATATATTATCCATGAACTATAAAATTCAAAATTTCATCAGAACCCACTGAAAACGAGTCCGCTTTTTGTTTTTAACTGTGTATTCTTACCTTGATTGAAGTATGAAAGGTGATCACAGTAAGGGATGTTTGTGCAAAGAACGGGCCAAGTGTCCTAACATACTTTGTTCCACTTTGCTACATACCTATTCAGCTCTGGATCGGTCTCACTAGCATCCCCAACTGTGCCCACTTAATGACTGTAATGTACAAACTCAGCTTCTGTATCTTTCACTGTGCCCAGTCAGGTCTAATTTTATCTTTAACAGCAGCTCAGTTAACCGGGTTCCCGATCAGCTGGTGGAGGATTTACGCCAGCATAATGACATGGCTAGGCAAAGTGACGTATATATACACACACACGTCACTTTGAAATTTCCACCGTGCGAGAGCACCCTACCCGCGGACTCGATGTCCAATGGTGTATCCGCGATCGGGTCAAAGTGCTTCAGAACGGGGAGAGGCAAGTGTAAACATGCATCTCCCTGTTCTGCCTAGTGACACAGGATCGGGAACAGAGATCATTGACGTGTCACATGTAGCCACGCCCCCTAACAGTAAGAATGACTCTAGGGCACACTTAACCCCTTCAGCGCCAACCAATGGGTTAACCCCTTTACTGCCAGTGTCATTTTCACAGTAATATTTAAAGCACTGATTACTGTAAAAATAACAATGATCCCAAAAATGTGTCTGCCATAACGCAGTCATGATAAAATTGCTGACTACTAGTAAAAAAAATGCCATAAAACTATCCCTTATTTTGTAGACGATATCATTTTTCGGCAAATCAACGAACACTTATTGCGATTTTTTTTTTATACCAAAAATATGTAGAATACATATCAGCCTATATATATATATATATATATATATATATATATATATATATATATATATTATATGCAATTTTTTTTCTTCAAAATTGACGCTTTAGTTTTGTTTATAGTGCAAAAATTTAAAAATCGCAGAGGTGATCAAATACCACCAAAAGAAAGCTCTATTTGTAAGGGGGGGCGTCAATATTGTTTGCCAGCCACGTCGCACATCTGCACAATTGTCATTTGAAGCGATACAGTGCCGAATCACAAAAAATGCTCTGGTCTTTGGCCAGCGAAATGGTCCGGGGCTGAAGTGGTTAAGTGGCAACACAGCGATTTATAAAACACATGGCTAGATGCTTAGTCTAAAGAATATTGTGACATACTGTTTCAATATCTAAGATGGCTACTTTTGGTAGCAGCCAGCTTAACATTGCAGTAAATTGTCATTTTTGTAGACAACCAGAATGAAGAAATGAATGACAGGTTCTCGATCCATTACAGATAGTATTCTGAGTATTGCAGATTTTTCTACATATGGACCAGATCTGACAAATATATAGGAAAAATAAATCTATAGGGTTTGGTCAGACTTCAGGTGCTGTTTTGGGGAAAGCATTACACATACATTTGGAATGAGAAGCAATGGAAATCTATAGCCAGTCACAGGATAAAATACTGACCCTACACCGAGAACATATGTATATGGAGAAATTTAACTCCATAACACTTTTAAATTAATCACTGCAGGGGTCAATCATCAGCCAAAATCTCCATTAAGCACCCATCAGAACTAGCTTTCAGAAAACCTAGCCCCCTAGGACCCTTTTCACACTGGTCACGTTTTTCAGGCGCTAAAGGGCTAAACATAGGGACTGCAAAGCCCCTCCCCTGCAGCCCAAATTAATGGGCACCGCTGCCGAAGCACCTGCAAAGCGCTTTGACCCTTTATTCGGCTACTAGTAGGGGTTAAAAGCGCCCTGAGGGGGGCTGAAAAGCAGCGATAAAGCTCTGCCAACACAACCCGACCCCTGCGTGAAAGCGCTCTAAATGTAAACACCAATGAAAATACAGGATTCTGACATTTGAGATCCATCTTGTGCCCGGACTCAATGTCAATAAAATAAACAAGTCTGCATACATAATAAGTTCAGGTGAATAGGCTGGGGAATGGCTAGAACCTTTCAGGTTTTAGTACTTTGTATTCTTGGAGAGATTGTCCCTCTCTTTCCTGTCCTTGTTTCAACCAATACCCCAGAAGGGATAGCTTCAATTACAGATGGACAGCTGTTCTAACACTTTCCCATTCCAATCCATTACCACTGGACAGATTTTCTATCACTTGTTCCAAGGAAACAATAGAGGGACTCTGAATATAACAACTACATATGAAAGGCTGATTAGCAAGTAGCACTTGCCTATAAGGAGTCATCCGATTATTGCACGTTACCTTTGCCATCACCTCTGGATCAGGATCTTCAATAGGGTCTGCCCATTCCACAGTTACAACATTACCCCATACTTTCACTTTGCCACTCATTAGTCGACGCCTAGCCTGGGCTGCTGTTTTATGATCCTCATATTCAAGAAAACAGAAACCTCTATTTTTTTTCTTATCATCTGGTTGATGATATAATATAACATCGGTGAGACCCTCTGTGGGGATAGAAACATAAGAATGGTGTCAAACATGAACTAAAATATGATCGCAATGTTTAACAGCCTTAGGTTCTTTGACAAACAGGCATCACTTAAACTGCTTCACGATATTTAAAAATAAATAGGAAAATAAAACCTGCACAACCCATCTTGCCCTGGAGTTTAAAATTGTACAAAGTAGGAAAATAAAGCAAGCTACAATATATACATGTGACAGTATAAATCCGTCTGCCACATCTTCAAAATGGCACACAAAATTGCTTGCCTATAATGTTCTCATGGTCCTGGAAGCCTTGTTATGAAAATAGCCGCTTTCAGCTGTAAAGGCAGAAGATCGGACATGACCCTCATAACTATGCGTCAATGAAACACAATCAAAAGATTGCAAAATGCTGAGCTACTTGTGTGGCATACCACTACTTAGAATATGTAGTAGGTTTTCCTTAATTAGCCTGGAGAAAATATGAAAATGCTGTATTCCACAACAAGCAAAAAAATATATTTCTTGATCCAACAGCTTTACAATGACAAAACGCTTACAAAAAGATAGGATACAGTCATTTGCTAGTTAAAAAATGAAAATCACGTGGTTATCGCAATATGACGATTATACAGGCAATGGCTGCAGGCTCTTTCAGTAGGCTAGTCACTAATTTGAGAATGATACTACAGCCTAAATGTTTAACACCCAATGAATACAATGCACTTAGAGCTTTCATACTCCATGGCTGGAGGGGACAGTCTGTGTTAAGAGTAGAAAACCCTCAGCCGACATGAAAATCCCCCCCCCCCCCCCCCCCCCAAAAAAAACCACACTATTAGGTAGCTCATCTTCTTACAACTAATGAATAAGGAAATTATCTGCCAACAAGGGGAGAACAAAAAAAAATCTGTACACGCAAAAGTAAAAACATTTAAACTTTACAAAAACAAAATGTTTATTCAAATGAAAAACAGTAAGAGATGAGTAGCAAGTGTTCCTTGCTACTTTTCTGGTGGTCAGTGGCCTCTCTTGCTTCAATACTAAATGACATACCTAGTAGTAGTATACATCAGAACTTCTGTTTCTACAATCTGCATACTTGAACCAGGTCATTCATTTAAAGTACCATAGCAAGTTGGCAACATAACCAGGCCAACTAGCATTTTTAGGAGTAAATCCCTGCATTTCTCATGACCCTTAACCCCATTTTTAATGCAGTTCCCCAAACTCCATAAATGCAGCCAGCTGATGGGCTGATTATGCAACAGATTAAAACTTCACTACTGCATGATCAGTGAAAAAACAAATAGCCTGCCCAACTTAGATGGCACTGGAGCATCAGTCTTAGATGAGATTTTATCAGATATGAGACTAGGCGTTCTTACCCTGCCCAAAAAACAGGTTTAGTATTTAGTTGCATGTACACTGTAGCTGGTTAAATCTCAAGGCAAAAAAATAAAATCCTACCTGTGACTTTGCCAAATTCTTCCACAATTTGTTCCTTTGTTTTACTTTTTGGAATAGACCCAACAAAAAGTCTATTGTTGGCAACGGAGATACATACACCAATGTGTTTTCCAGGGCGAATCTCATGGTTATTATACTAGAAAAATAGATTTTTTTTATATATATTACCCACATTTTGGGGAACAAAATATACACAAGCATGTTTACATAAATATTGCAAAAGAATTTCCTCCAAAACATAAAACATATCTACTTACCAACTTGACAGCCTCTTGTGCAGCCTCTTTAGTACAGAACGTAACAAATGCATAGCCCCTATTTAATCCAGTTAAAGGATCCATCATTAAGCGAAGGTCCCAAATTGCTCCAGCTTTTTCAAATAATGGTACAAGCTCATCTTCAAAAAGGTCTCTTGGAATCTTTCCTACAAATATCTGATTTAAAAAGAATGGATATTAGATACACAAGTAAAACTGATATAATTGCAAGTTAGGCCATGTTCACAATGGGCAATTAGTTGCGTCCTGCGTGCAGGGCAGTAGTATGATAAAAGATGGCCCTGCATAAGGCACGCAGCTCATCACCCTGTGTGAATGGGGCATTACAGTAGAATACACTTTACCTCTGTGCCAACAGTAGGCTGTTGTCCTGAGTGGATCATGTTTGGTGGTGGGCCGCCATATTTTCTTTGACCAGTTGTCACATCTAACGTATATCCTGTTCTTTCTAGAAGGGACTGGGAGGGAGAAAAAAAGAAAAGGCATTCTGAACAAATGTTTCACAAAGCCAGAACGCAAAACACAAGTTGCCATTCTAACCTTTTAATCTAGAGCCACTTAAAAAGCTTCAATGTCTGTTCAAAATAGAAAAGGTTAAGCTCTGAAATCAAAGCTTAAGTCCTGCATCCACCAACATCTCTGTATTAGTACACAAAACTGTCCATCAGAGCAATGGGCCAAAAGAGACAGACCAAAGCCTGACAATTCTATTGACTTTGTGTTTGCTACCTTATTTCTATTTTATGTGCCTTCTCTAGGGGCAAAAAAATATAAATAGGATTTTTTGTACTCGCTGTAAAATCCTTTCCTCCGTCGTCCATGGACGGACACAGCTCCTTAAATCTTGACAAGTGGGTTATGTTCCACTTGTCAAGATTTAAGGAGCTGTGTCCGTCCATGGACGATAACCATGCCTTTTAATACCTAGGAATGTCTACTTTAAAGCGGATGGTTCACAAATACAAAAATATTAAAAGCCAGCAGCAACAAATACTGCAGCTGCTGACTGCGAGTCCAGCGCCGTCCGCAGCAGAGGATGAGCGATCGCTCATCACCCTGCTGCTCCCCCTCCATCCACGGTGAGGGAACCAGGAAGTGAAGCGCTGCGGCTTCACTGCCCGGTTCCCTACGGCGCATGCGCGAGTCGCGCTGCGCCCGCGATTGGCTCCAGCTGTGTGCTGGGAGCCGAGTGTTCCCAGCACACAACGGGCGGTAGACGGGATGTGATGTAATGCCCGTCTTTTGCCCGTGAATGCTGGGCCGGAAGTGGGTGCAGATACATGTCTATCTGCACCCCCCTCCCCCCTGAAAGGTGTCAATTGTGACACCGGAGGGGGGGGAGTGTTCGGATCAGCGGATCTTCACTTTAGGGTGGAGATCCGCTTTAACTACTTAAGACCCAGACCTTTAGGCAGCTAAAGGACCCGCCCAGGTTTTGCGATTCGGCACTGTCGCTTTAACAGACAATTGCGCGGTCGTACGACGTGGCTCCCAAACCAAAATTGGCGTCCTTTTCCCCCCCACAAATAGAGCTTTCTTTTGGTGGTATTTGATCACCTCTGCGGTTTTTATTTTTTGTGCTATAAACAAAAATATAGCGATACGTATTCTACCTATCTTTGAAAAAGAAAAATCGCAATAACCGTTTATCGGTTGGTTTGCGCCAAGTTTAGAGCGTTTACAAACTAGGGGATAGTTTTATTGCATTTTTATTAATAATTTTGTTACTACTAATGGCGACGATCAGCGATTTTTTTAGTGACTGCGACATTATGGCGGACACTTGACAATTTTGACACATTTTTGGGACCATTGTCATTTTCACAGCAAAAAATGCATTGTTTACTGTGAAAATGACAATTGCAGTTTGGGAGTTAACCACAAGGGGGCGCTGAAGGGGATATGTGTGACCTAATATGTGTTTACAACTGTAGGGGGGTGTGGCGTCATCGATTGTGTATCCCTATAAAGGGGATCACGCGATCGACGATGCCGCCACAGTGAACGGGGAATCCGTGTTTACACACAGCTCTCCCCGATCTTCAGCTCCGGGGACCGATCTTCGGACCGGGTCGCAGGAGTGCGCCCGTGACCCATGGTTGGGCACTAGCACAGGACGTACCTGTACGTGCAAATGCCCAGCCGTGCCATTCTGCCGATGTAAATGTGCAGAAGGCGGTCCTTAAGTGGTAAAAAAAAAAAGTAATTTGGGGGCATTTGTACTGTCCTGGCTCGTTGGTGTCAATAAATGATAGGCCATCAGTAGATCAGGTGTAATCAATTTTCAATGATTGGGACCATAAGCTTGTAGACTATAACTTTCACAAGACCAAAGAATTTACAGTGATCTGGGTTTTTTTTTTACCAAAGATACGTAGCAGTATAAGTCGACGAAAAAATGTAATATATATATATATATGTGTGTGTGTGTGTTTTTGTTGTAAAAAATACCCCCCCCCCCCAATTCAGTCTTTCCCCCATTTATAGCACAAAAAAAAAAAATGTTATTTCATATGGGTACAGTGTTACATGACTGAATAATAGTCATTCAAAATGTGAGCGCTGAAAACTGGTCTGGTTTGAAAGGGGGTTCAAGTACCAATTGGGCAAGTGGTTAAAAGGATAATTTAACTTACAGTAGTTTATTTAAAATTGCACATAGAAATAAGTATTTTCTGTGGCGCAACTGTTTAGTAAACAGGTAGGTAAATTAAGCCAACATAAGACACAAGCAAATGCAATACAAAATTTCACATACCTTAATCTTGGACTCATCTGGTCCTTTGCTAGAATCAGCAACTTTGGTCCCTTGTTTCTCTCTCTGCCTATACGTTTTCATAACTCCACATAAAAAGGCACTTTTATTCTAAAGCAAAAGACAAGAAAAAAAAATAACCCCATCACTGAAATACAAAACTTTTCATTCACTAAAAAGGCGAGAAAAATTAAGACTTAATTTTTCAAGCACAAACATTTTTTCTTTTTTTTTTGTGAATGAACACCACACTTTACAGCGGTAGTAAACCGAAACCTGTACAAATTCCATACGCACACGTCTAACTAGAGTAAAATTTACAAATAACACATGGGGCACAACAGATTTGAAGACCCCCCTGCCTTTTTACATTAAATATCACTAGCAGCAAACTGACACTTTTTGTACACAGCAGACAACGTGTAATCACTGCACATCAACAAAACCGACATGCTTTCCCACTGGTGAGGATATCACAAAACTAGACATGTTTCTCACGCTAGCACACTTACCTGTACATGCGAGAGATCACTGTCCTTAAATTGCTGAAGTACAGCTAATGCACCTTCTTCATTGAATTCCTTTAAAGCTTCAATTGCCCTTTCATCTAGATCACTATGCGCAACTAAACCTGTGGGAACAAAAAAAACACATTTCAGCCCATGGAGTAGCAAAAATATTCACCTAAGCAAAGTTAAAGAAAATATGAGATATGCAGTGAAATAAAATTGTGAATGCTTTCACGGGTTAAAAATCCACACATGTACAGCAAGAACATACCTAATGAGATAGATTGTTTAGGGAGTCCTTTGCACTCCATGGTTAAGAAATCTAAACGAGGTTGTACAGTCTAACATGTTTGGACAGCTAGGGGTAGGCTTTTTAAAACTAAGCATCGGTTTCCCAGCTAGCCACTGCTTTATGCTCAAAATAAAAATTTAGATTTCCAACATCATGCAAATCTATTAATTCCCACCTAAGCACATATGTTGCCAAGTTTGTGCTAAAGCCTACAGATGTGTGTGAATTGGGGTTTAAAGTTCTCCATTTAAAAACACTAAACTTTAACCACCTGAGGCCCACACTATAGCCGAATGACAGCTACAGCGCGGACCTGAATTTCCAACAGGACGTCTTTTGACGTCCGCCCCTTTGGGCGTTTCCCCGAGCGCGCAGCGGGGAAATTCTGTGTTGGCCGTGTCCCTTGGTATGCGTTCTGTGCGGCCAATGAGAGATGATCTCAAAAGTATACATATGAGATCATCTCTCATTGCCGGCTCACACAGACAGCATCCTGTCTCTGGAGAGAAGACCTATCTGTATGACTGACACAATCTATCCCCTGTACCCGGCCGTTTCCACGTCCTCATTGATGCGCTCTGTCTTACACATGTTTACTAGGGTTGTCCCGATACCGATACTAGTATCGTGACCGATACTGAGTATTTGCGGGAGTACTTGTACTCCCGCAAATACCCCCGATACCCAAATAGAATACTCCCCCCCCCCCCTCCCATCGCATAAGCGAATCCGACCCCCCCCCGCCGTATATACAAAGCCGCCACCGCGAACATTATAGGCAAGTTGAATAGCTGTTTTCCCGCTGCACGTGTATAGACACTCCCCCTTGCTTGGATCTGTCCAATCCCGAGCAAGAGGGAGTGTCCTTAACATGGCGCGCGGCCATTGAAAGGCACGGTGGCGGCTTTGTATATACGGCGGCGGAGGCATCATCATCAGGTAGGGGGGACATGCGTGGCTGCACTATGTGGGGGACATGCGTGGCTGCACTATGTGGGGGACATGTGTGGCTGCACTATGTGGGGGACATGCGTGGCTGCACTATGTGGGGGACATGCGTGGCTGCACTATGTGGGGGACACATTTAAAAAAAGTATCGGGTAGGGGGGACATGCGTGGCTGCACTATGTGGGGGACATGCGTGGCTGCACTATGTGGGGGACATGCGTGGCTGCACTATGTGGGGGACATGCGTGGCTGCACTATGTGGGGGACATGCGTGGCTGCACTATGTGGGGGACATGCGTGGCTGCACTATGTGGGGGACATGCGTGGCTGCACTATGTGGGGGACATGCGTGGCTGCACTATGTGGGGGACACATTTAAAAAAAGTATCGGTATTCGGTATCGGCGACTACTTGAAAAAAAAGTATCGGTACTTGTACTCGGTCCTAAGAAAGTGGTATCGGGACAACCCTAATGTTTACCATGTCATTTATCATACTGCATACCTGGTCTCCCTTCAATTTACATATACTGCACACTCCTCTCTCTCTTCTTGGCCCTTTTGCGAGTAGTACATCCAATCAGCCATTCTGTATCTTTACCCGCACTTCTCATTCACCCTGCATTCAGACTTCTATCTCCCACCAGTAAGCCATCTATGCCCAATCAATTGCTACCCATATAACGATGCACAGGCGTGTGTGTGTATGTGTATGTGTATGTGTATGTGTATGTGTATGTGTATATATATATATATATATATATATATATATATATATATATATATATATATATATATATATATATATATATATATATATATACATATACATATACACACACACACACACACACACACACACACACACACACAATGCACCTATGGGTAAAGTTTCTCGGCCTATATGTTCAATTTTATTATTTAATATAACTCGGTCTAAAAAGTAACTGCTATTATGTATTAATTTTATACAGCAACTCCCAGCTGTCTAAAAGGTTTCTGCTGCAACTTTCATATTTCTCTGTACACCAAGATACTTTTACATTAGCCACTTAACCCCCGGACCATATTGCTGCCCAATGACCAGAGCACTTTTTGTGATTCGGCACTGTGTCGCTTTAACTGACAATTGCGCGGTCGTGCGACGGGGCTCCCAAACAAAATTGGCGTCTATTTTTCCCCCACAAATAGAGCTTTCTTTTGGTGGTATTTGATCATCTCTGCGGTTTTTATTTTTTGCGCTATAAACAAAAATAGAGCGTCAATTTTGAAGAAAAAAAATGCAATATTTTTTACTTTTTGCTATAATAAATATCCCCCCCACCCCCCAAAAAAATTCCCTCAGATTAGGCAGATACGTATTCTACATATTTTTCGTAAAAAAAAAAAAAAAAAAAAAAAAAACGCAATAAGCGTTTGATTGGTTTGCGCAAAAGTTATGGAGGTTACAAAATAGGGGGTAGTTTTATGGCATTTTTATTAATATTTTTTTTTACTAGTAATGGCGGCGATCAGCATTTTTTTTTTCAGTACTGCGACATTATGGCGGGCACTTCAGACACATTTTTGGGACCATTGGCATTTTAGCGATCAATGCTATAAAAATGCATTGTATTACTATAAAGATGCCATTGACAGGGAAGGGGTTAACACTAGGGGGGCGGGGAAGGGGTTAAGTGTGTTCCAACTGTATGGGGGGTGGACTGACTAGGGGAAATCACTGATCTTCTGTTCATACATTGAATGAACAGAAGATCAGCGTTTCCCCCGCTGACAGGACCGGGAGCTCGCTCTGTACCGAGCGATTGAGTGTGGCCGGCGGCATTCGTACCCGCCGGGCACGCACGCGGGACTCGGAGCGAGCGCCGCCGCTTTAGAGCGGACGTATAGCTACGGCTCTCGCCCAGCAGAGTCGACTTCCCGTAGTAATACGACGGCGGGCAGCCGGTAACAAGTTATTTCTTTCATTAATTGTTTTTCTTTTTTACGAAGTACTTTTTTCATATACGGCTGCACTTTGTACCCGGCCATTTGGGTTATTTTAGGAGGGGGGGGGGGGGTTTCCTTCACATGCATACAGTCTTGGTGTATCCATCACTCTTTATATTTAGGGACAGGAGGATTGTTGCATCTAATCTTTAGTATTGGATCACTCCAGGTCCTCTAAAGTCATGTACTTGTTAGCTAGTACCTACCATACTGTATTGCATCTCATTTCCCCGCCTTACAATACAAATATACTCATACATACATGCGTATGTGCGTTCATGTGCATTTACGTGCACACGTTTTCTTTTTTACCATGCACCATTTAACCCTCTTTGGCTGTGTCCATACATCTATTCTATTTTCGGATTTGATCCCATTTTTACTTTGTGCAGCCGTTTTGAACAATCATAACAAAATATTAATCTATGCTTATACACCAGCCTGTATGTATCACCAACTACTAGGAACAGACCGCCTCCATATGTTTTCACTGGTTCATTTTTACATGACCATTGGGAGGCTATACACCGCCACTGTTCCCCACATACGATACGATCTATCAAGCACCCGATTGCAATGCATTCTCAGTGCATTAATATACATTAATTCACAGGGTTACCAACTTCTCCTTTTCATATTTTTTTATTCGAACATTCACTTATTTTATTTAGGCGTCATGCAAAAATTTCTCCACAGAAACATTATAATCTCTGCAGCCACGCCAGCAATGTTCACGCTAGCTAATAGCCACCATTTCACACAGTGCCTGCTGGTCACTAGATAAGCTCATACATTCATGTGCTACACTCATCTATTATACTCCCCTTAGTTTTGGAGGTATTTCACATTAGGAGCCCACTCTTTATTGCTCCCACAGCACATCCTTTACTTTAGCATAGGTTTTTATATTTAGTAGCTACAGGAATCAGCACGTCATGCGTTTTCCTTGCAGCTTCTTTGGGGTTTTTTTCCACGTTGTGATCATATACCGTATTTATCGGCGTATACCGCGCACTTTTTTGCCCTGAAAAACAGGGCAAAATCGTGGGTGCACGATATACGCCGATAGCCGCTTTCCTGCGCCGAGTTTCAAATACTGCGCCGGCATATACCGAGCGCAGTACACTCGGGTATAGTCGGGCAGACTCGGCTCCTCTCGCGCTGACGTCCTGGACGTACAGGACGTGAGCGCGAGAGTAGCCGAGCCTGCCCGACTATTCACGAGTGTACTGCGCCTGCATATACCGAGTGCAGTACACTCGCGTATAGTCGGGCAGGCTCGGCTCCTTTCGCGCTCACGTCCTGTACGTCCAGGACGTCAGCGCGAGAGGAGCAGAGTCTGCCCGACTATACCCGAGTGTACTGCGCTCGGTATATGCCGGCAGAGTATTTGAAACTCGGCGCGGGAAAGCGAGGAGGATGCCGCGAGGACGCCGGACCGGACGAAGAGGACACCGGACCGGACGAAGAGGACACCGGACCGGACGAAGAGGACACCGGACCGGACGAAGAGGACACCGGACCGGACGAAGAGGACACCGGACCGGACGAAGAGGACACCGGACCGGACGAAGAGGACACCGGACCGGACGAAGAGGACACCCGAAGCCGCAGACGGACCGGACGAAGAGGACACCCGAAGCCGCCGATGGACGCCGCGCAAGACACCAAAACTAAGTACAAAAAAAAATTCCACAGGAATGGCGGCAACTTTAGGGGTGCGCGCTATACCCCGATAAATACGGTATATTATGTAATTTCCATCATATTCACAGGGATTTCCATGCGCAGGCTCCGCTTAGTGATCTCTCGCGCAAAGCTCAATGTTCAAAAAGTCACAAGCTACTTGATGCAATTGTCACACGTAAGGCAGCCAATTAAAATGAATGGGCTACCCTATGAGCAGTGCAAGTCAACACACCCCAAAAGACATGCAAATGATCAACGCTTGCCATCTCATGTTTTAGACCGCATTCACAGAGTCGCTTTACCGTCGTTTTTGGAGGTATTCGGCCACTTTAAACCCCCCACTAGCGGCCTAAAAAGGGTTAAAACCACCCACAAAGCTCTGCGCTGCCCATTTCAATGGGCAGGAGCAGTGTATACACCGCTCCTTCACCACGCCAAAAGATGCTGCTTGCATGAGTTTTTTTTTATTTTTAACGTCCTCAGTTTGGGGAATAGATTTTTTATTTTTTTTTGCATACAGATCGGACAGACTGCAGGGGAGCCGTTTTTCAGGCGCTATTTTTCGCCCAAAGGCACCTGAAAAACGCCCCAGTGTGAAGGGGGTCTTAGGGTGAATGGGGTCTAAAATCAGATTGTCATTTCTCACTATAACAGCTTAGAAACACTTGCTCTTTGAATGGCAATTGTTCAATCATTTAAATGATTAATCTGAGGTCTTTTGGACCCCATATTAACCACTTGCTGACAAGCCGCCGTCATACTGCGGCAGGTCAGCACGATCCCGCGAATTGCCATAGCTGTACAACGGCTCCTATGAATAGCCATAGCAGGGGACACGATGCGCAAGGCCAGCAGCCGGGATGTCAAGTCAGCCACGTGCAATAGCGGGCATGAGAGCCAGAATGGGGATGCGCGTGTAAACACACATCCCCATTCTGTCAGGAAAGGAGAGACAGATTGTGTTCCTATTAAGTGATATTTACACAGTAATCAGTGCACGTATAGCACTGATCGCTGTACAAGTGTCCCAAAAACATGTCATATGTCCGATCTGTACGCAAAAAAATAATCTATTCCCCCATTTTGTAGATACTATAACTTTTGCACAAACCAATATACTGTTATTGTGATTTTTTATTTTTTTTAACCAGAAATATGCAGAAGAAAATATATCGACCTAAAACAGAGGAAGAAATGTGTTAAGAGCGAGGGCCACTTAAACGACTTGGTAACCGGACGTGTGCCACAATAAGTGGAGTGGGGGTATAAAAGGTCTGTGTCCACTCCACATATGCCGAGCAGACATGGACACATCTACCCAGACACAAGGGCATGAATCCACTTCTGTTTTTTTAGCAGAGGTAGGTAGGCGGGTGTAAACTGACACAAGTCTATTTACAATTGCTGCTTCATAGAGGTGAATGGAGGGTCCAATAGGGTACCACATGTCAGATATTGCTGCGAACCACTTTAATATTCTCGTCATGGAAAAAAAAAAGTGCACAGGTTTTGGTAATATAGGTAGTTTCTAAATGCCCTTCATTCAGGTATGTCTGTTACTGGTCATTTTGGTTTTAAAATAGCAACTGCTTTTTTAGTCCTATAGCAAATCAGATAACGGCATTTTTTTACATTCGCAATAAACTACAGAAAAATAAAAATTCACATTAATTGAATCTGATAAAGCTGGTAAATGATCCACTCATTAACTTTTAAAAAGACCAGAATATAAAAACATGATCACCTAAAAGGAAATATACATGCGGCACCAATTTAAAGGGGTGGTTCACCCAAAAACCTTTTTTTTAACATTGATTGAGGTTCGTTTTGTCAAGGGGATTTGGGTGGGTTTTTTTAAGAATCGAAGCAGTACTTACCGTTTTAGAGATGCATCGTCTCCGTCGCTTCCGGGTATGGTCTTCTAGTCTGGGCGTTCCGATTTGATTGACAGGCTTCCGACGGTCGCATACATCGCGTCACGAGTAGCCGACCGTCAGAAGCCTGTCAATCAAATTATCCGACCGTCGGAAGCCTGTCAATCAAATAGGAACGCCCAGACCAGAAGACCATACCCGGAAGCGACGGAGACGATGCACCTCTAAAACGGTAAGTACTGCTTCGATTCTTAAAAAAACCCCACCCAAATCCCCTTGACAAAACGAACCTCAATCAATGTTAAAAAAAAAAGGTTTTTGGGTGAACCACCCCTTTAAAGGATAACCACTTTAAATCAGCCAAGACCAAATTATGCCCCTTGCCCTGTATAGAAAGTCTGCAGTACTGCACATACTAGATCCTTGCTGAAGAGCATCATTTACTACCAGTCTTGCCAAAGTATTATCGGTTCATCCAGTTTTAAAGAGAAGCGGCTGAACCCAAAATAATTCAGGAAGGGACCAAAAGACCACCATGGTTTGTGATGTTCCTGCTGCTGATCTTACATTCCCCCCCATTACTGCCTTGTTCTGCACAGTTTATTTGTAGAGGCAGCCATATTAGTAGAGGCAGAGATTTGTTTCCTTATATCAGAGCCTTAACCCTTTCATGACTAAGCCTATTTCTGACATTTAGTGTTTACAAGTTAAAATCCATATTTTTTGCTATAAAATTACTTAGAACCGCCAAACACATTATAATCTATATTATATACACACACACACACATTTTTTTTTTTTTTAGCAGAGAATAAAATGGGGATTGTTGCAAAATTGTATGCAACGGTATTTGTGCAGTGGTGTTTTAACCAGATGCCGACCGCTCGCCGTCATATTACTGCGGGATGGTGGCTCTGCTGAGCGAGAGCCAGTAGCTATACGTCAGCTACTTTGCGGCCACTAGGGGGCGCGTGTGCACCGCGTCATCGCTCGCCCCTGAGTCTCGCGCCCAGCGGGTACGATCGCCGCAGGGCACAAGCGATCGCTCGTTACAGAGCAGGGACCGGGAGCTGTGTGTAAACACAAAGCTCCCGGTCCTGTCAGCGGGGGAAACGCTGATCTTCTGTTCATACAATGTATGAACAGAAGATCAGTGATTTCCCCTAGTGAGCCCACCACCCATACAGTTAGAACACACCCAGGAACATACTTAACCCCTTCCCTGCCCCCTAGTGTTAACCCCTTCACTGCCAATGGCATTTTTATAGTAATCCAATCCATTTTTATAGCATTGATCGCTATAAAAATGCCAATGGTCCCAAAAATGTGTCAAAAGTGTCCGGAGTGCCCGCCATAATGTCGCAGAACTGAAAAAAACGCTGCTCGCCGCCATTACTAGTAAAACAAAATATATAAATAAAAATGCCATAAAACGACCCCCTATTTTGTAAACGCTATAACTTTTGCGCAAACCAATCAAACGTGAATTGCAATTTTTTTTAACGAAAAATGTGTAGAAGAATACGTATCTAAACTGTTTTTTTTATATATATTTTTGGGGGATATTACAGCAAAATGTAAAAAATATTGCTTTTTTTAAAAAAAATTAACGCTCTATTTTTGTTTATAGCTAAAAAAATAAAAACCGCAGAGGTGATCAAATACCACCAAAAGAAAGCTCTATTTGTGGGGGGGGGGGGGGAAGGACGCCAATTTTGTTTGGAAGCCACGTCAAGCAATTGTCAGTTAAAGCGACGCAGTGCCGAATCACAAAAAGTGCTCTGGTCATTGGGCAGCAATATGGTCCGGGGGTTAAGTGGTTAAACAAAAAACTTTCACGAATTAAAAAAAGAAGAAAAGGAACGGCGACAAACTACGGTACCTAAAAATCTCCATAGGCGACACTTTAAACTTTTCTTTGCGGTTACCAGGTTAGAGTTAGAGGTCGTCTAGTGTTAGAATTATTGCTCTCGCTCAGACGATACCGCACATGTGTGATTTAAACACTGTTTTCATATGTGTGCGACTTCCGTATGAGTTTTCTTTGTTGCGCAAGAACATGGGGCGCTATAATTTTTTTTCTCTTCTTATTTTATAATTGTGATCATTTATTGCTGTCACAAGGAATGTAAACATCCCTTGTGACAGTAATAGGTGGTGACAGGTACTGTTTATGGAGGGATCAGGGTCTAAAAGAAAGAAAACGGCAATTCTGAATACTGTGTACTTTTTCTAATCCGGCGCCATTGGCAACCGAGTAACCCGGAAATGACGTCGCTTCCGTGTTTACATTGCCGAGACTGAATCAAAGCCGTTTACCGTTTCAGTCTGCGCCTAGGTAGAGCATTGGAGTGTGCCATGGCACACTCCGAGGAAGCGCCCCGTTAATGTTTGGCACAAACATTACTAACCAATCCCTACAGAAGAGCAAACAACTGTGTTCAGTTCCACTTTAGCCCCGGACCATATTGCTGTCCAAAGACCAGAGCACTTTTTGTGATTCGGCACTACGTCGCTTTAACTGACAATTGCGCGGTCATGCGACATGGCTCCCAAACAAAATTGGCGTCCTTTTTTTCCCACAAATAGAGCTTTCTTTTGGTGGTATTTGATCATCTCTGCGGTTTTTATTTTTTTGCGCTATAAACAAAAATAGAGCGACTATTTTGAAAAAAATTCAATATTTTTTACATTTTGCTATAATAAATATCCCCAAAAAAGATTTAAAAAAACATTATTTTTCCTCAGTTTAGGCCGATACGTATTCTACATATTTTTCGTAAAAAAAAAAAAAAAAAAAAAAAAAAAGAAAAAAAAAAAAATCGCAATTAGCGTTTATTGATTGGTTTGCGCAAAATTGATAGCGTTTACAAAAAAGGGGGTAGTTTTAAGGCATTTTTATTATTTTTTTTTTTTACTAGTAATGGCGGCGATCAGCGTTTTTTTGGTACTGCGATATTATGGCGGACACATCGGACACATTTGACACATTTTTGGGACCATTGGCATTTTTATAGCGATCAATGCTATAAAAATGCATTGGATTACTATAAAAATGCCATTGGCAGTGAAGGGGTTAAGTGTGTTCCTATTTGTGTTCTTACTGTGTGGGGGGGGGGGGGGTGGACTCACTAGGGGGAATCATTGATCTTCCGTTCATACATTGTATGAACATAAGATCAGCGTTTCCCCCGCTGACAGGAACGAGAGCTGTGTGTTTACACGCACAGCTCCCGTTCCCCGCTCTGTAACGAGCGAGTGTGCCCGGCGGCGATCGCGCCCGCCGGGCGCGAGTGGGGGGCACGGGGCGCCGGCGGCGCGCACGTGCCCCCTAGTGGCCGCGAAAGTCCCGACGTAGAGCTACGGGCTCTCGCGTAGGAGTGCCGACCTGCCGCAGTATAACTGCGGCGGCTGGTCGGCAAGTGGTTAAGTAGAGTTCCAGCCTTTTACTGTTGATTAAAAGTCAGCAGCTACAAAGTGTAGCCGCTTATGACACTTACCTGCTCCACGGTCCAGCGACACGGCTGACCGGAGCTCACTGCGCAGCCTGGCACTCACTGCGCTCTAGGAGTGGACAGGCGATATCCTGGGACCCATCAAGTGTCCCAGGAGATCGTCTAAAGGAACGGGCCGTCTTGGGGCAGAGGAGGGAGTCTACTCCCTGGGTGGAAGTAGGACAGGAAGTCCCACTCCTACCGAAAGCCCCCCACTCCCCCCTCCACTTTTGGGTGGAACTCCGCTTTAAGTTCTAAAGCACAACTCACAATAAAGTTCTGCATGCATTCTCCTTGCACTAGGGTAGAATATCCATTCCACCACGCCCCTGTAGAGACAGGTAGCTCATAAAACTATGGCAGAATGTAATGAACACTCGCAGTACTGCAGAGCCCACCTCACATACTTTTATCCAGAAGGCAGGAAGGGCCAATGGGCATCTTGCAATAAGTAATAGGGAAAATATGACCAAGATTACAGCACCTACTGACTTTTCCACAGGTAGCCAACCATAAAAAATAAATAAATATGTTGTATCTGCAGGAAAAAAAAAAAAATCTAAGCATGCACACAAATTTGAAATGAGAGCCTTAAAGTGGAGGTTCACCTAAAAACAAATGTTTATCATTGCATTTAGGCTATTTAGTAGAATGAGAATCAGTGTTTATTTTTAAAAAATGCTAGCGGGACATACCTTTTTCTATATAGATAATCAACGCAGCTTCCGGGTATGGTCGTCAGGACTGGGCGTTCCTAATTGATTGACCGACGCATACAGCGCGTCACGAGTAGCCGAACGTCGGTGTGGCTCTATACGGCGCCTGCGCACCGACGTTTGGCTTCTTTCAGCTACTCGTGACGCGCCGTATGCATCTGTCGGGATGCCTGTCAATAAATTAGGAACGCCCAGCCACGGCGACCATACCCGGAAGCCGCGTTGATCATCTATATAGAAAAAGGTATGTCCCGCTAGCATTTTTAAAAAACAAAACGCTGATTCTCATTCTACTAAATAGCCTAAATGCAATGATAAACATTTGTTTTCAGGTGAACCTCCACTTTAAGTATTTTAAAGTAGGTCTAAATAGCAATTACCTGTGCTGCCAAGACATTATTATATTATAATATTATTATTATTGTTTTGTTTAGGTTGTATAGTCGAAGAATTGACATAGTTGCATTGAGCAGCATCACAACAAATCTGGCCCCTTGGACAGATGGATGTTGGTCTGAATTATACACAAGTCACAGATGGTTTAATGACCCTTAGCAATCAATAGACTAAGTAAAGCAATAATTGAAACCCCTATGGATTTGCCTTGCAAAAAGTGTCCTGCGGTACGCAGCGTTTACAGGAAAACTTATGCACAGTGAGGAGCAGACCTGGAGAATAATGCAATTTATGTCAATTTCCGTGCTCAAACATGCCCCTTGGCAAACACCTCACCCAAGTCCTTCTACCTTTGTGTTCATATAGGTCTGCAGAAAAACCTTAAAGAGGAGTTCCACCCTAAAAAATGACTTTTTTAATCCACTCCTCACCCCCTTACATGCCTTAATCGCCTACACCAGCCCCTCCCTGTAGGCGATCACATGGGACACTGTCAGGTCCCATGCGATCGCCTCTCCAATCAGCGGCGAGCCGCGCGCGCAGTGCGGCTCGCGCATGCGCAGTGGGTGCCCGGCCGTGAAGCCGAAGGCTGTCACGGCTGGGTGCCCACAGTCGAGATGGAGACGCCGGCTGGAGAGAGGGGGGGGGGGGGGGAGGAGCGGACCCCCCGGCCGGCGCGTCGCTGGATCGTGGAGCAGGTGAGTGTGTGTTTATTAAAAGCCAGCAGCTACACTTTCTAGCTGCTGACTTTTAATAAACACAATTTTGGCTGGAACACCCCTTTAAATACATTCCCTAGCACAATGGGCTACATAATCATTTGAAAAGTTCACATGTGGGACATTCAAAACAAAGAAATCAAAACTGGGGCAAATAAACCAGCCTCCTCCTACTTGCTTATGGAGTTCATATTAATGCATAAAAATAACCAATGTATTTTTGTAAAGCAAACATGAAATGTGTTACGTTTGCCTAATGCAGCACTCCCTGCAAGTCAAGTCCTTCATTGTTCTGGTTGGGATGCAGGCCTAGGCCCGTCCTATGAAAAAAGAAACCGCACAACTAACCCATGTCTTCAATTAGATACAATCAATCCAGTATGGGTGTTTTAACACCTGCAAATGCACCTGGCACCCATTACTTGCGAGAAACCCAGCAAGGGTTCCAACTTCCCAGTGATGGGTGTGGGAAGTAGCCCCATTGGAAGCAAAAGGTGGTTGCCAGCTCCCTCAACTAATCGTGACCACTCATACAGAGATCACATGTGACTGACTGGCCCAGGACACAGACTGGAGAGAGAAATGAATCCTCAGCGCCGCACATCCACGCGAGTATGATGGCAAGGTTGACCTCCTCAGCCTAGGCTCCCACCAGGACACGCAATCGGTGTCGGGTGCATTTGCAGGTGTAAATGCATCCCAAGCAAGTGCATTTCAGAGAACCTAGGCAGTCAAAAAAGTCCCGGACCGTTTGACGCGTGAATCGGACGACTTGGGCGTTTTACATTGATGCCAATGACCTGTACAAACCCGCGGGGAAAAACGTGTTTTGTCGCGGCAAATCGCGGGGAAACACGCCGCAATTTGTCGCGGTAAAAAACGCCTACGCGTGAATGCAGCCCTGGCCTGTATGTCCATGCACACACAGGCGTTTAGAGGCAGAAAAAATATAAATAATGACCGCACATTCAGGAGAAGCAGAGTTTTGGCAGAAAAAAAAAACAGACATGCCTAAACGCATCTAAAGGAGCATTTAGCACTTTAGTGTTTTATCTCAATGGACAGAATAAATTATTATGGGCAATTAAATGAACGCCAAATGTTTGACACGCCTAAGTTTAAAAAAAAAATATGTTTCTTTAGGTGTGTTTTTGACACTGCTTGTCTCCTGCCATGCGAAAGGCGTTTAGGAGAGTTGAGCAAACACACAGTGTGCATGAGGTCCAACGCTACAGTTTTGGTGATGGCAAAAGTAGCATTACATTCAATTAGAACCCCAAACATTTTTGTTCACTTTTGAATTGGGTTGGACGTTAGAAGGATTAGAAAATGTGTCCAATTTCTCTTTCATTGACACGTACGTGTCTCACTTTTATTCTTAGTGACCATTGTCTTCAGGCCAGCAAGTGAGGGAAATGTTCAATACACGTCAGAGATGTGTATGTGTGAGAGAGAAGAGAATGGCTTATCTCACCTTCCACAACTCATCCTCTTTCCTACACCGAGCCCCACAAAACGTGTGTCTATGCTGCGGCGCTCAGTGGGTGGGGCTGCGACATCACTAGGCAACTGCCCACCTTTACAGTCCCATGTGCTGGCAGTGGCACGAGTATGAACCTTATGTTTGTTATTATACTAGAAGTGCACGCGCATTCTGGGCAGAAGCGGAGCATGCTCATGGCACCCCTAGCTAGCACAGCTCCGAGACACAGAGGGGGGATGTGAAGCTCTGTATATGCTCGTTCGTGGGATATGTAAATCAACTGTCATTCACAGCAAGGGGGGACGACTGACAGTTATTTGTCAGGTTTATCTCCATGAAAAAAATATAAGGATTGCTCAGAACTAAAAAGGAGTAGAAAAAGAGCAAATAATCGCTACTGTAAGGGGTTTATTTTTTTACTTTGGGACAGTGCAAGTAATGTTTACAGTAGCGATTTGCTTTTTTGTACTATACAGGGCTAATTTTAGTTTTAATGTTACTGGCCGATTAGTCAATTATGAAAATTGTAATTAATTTCATAATCCAGGGTTTGACAAATTTGCTTGGAATCTAGGAGCCAGCTTAAAAAGTTAGGAGCCAGCTTAAAAAGTTAGGAGCCAGAAAATGCACCCCGTCTCGACGAGCTCACGCGCAGAAGCGAACACATACGTGAGCAGCGCCCGCATATGTAAACGGTGTTCAAACCACACATGTGAGGTATCGCCATGATTGGTAGAGCGAGAGCAATAATTCAAGCCCTAGACCTCCTCTAACTCAAAACATGCAACATGTAGATTTTTTTAAACGTCGCCTATGAAGATTTTAAAGGGTAAAAGTTTGTCGGCATTCCACGAGCGGGCGCAATTTCGAAGCGTGACATGTTGGGGATGAATTTACTCGGCGTAACATTATCTTTCTTAATATTAAAAAAAAAGGTGGATAACTTCACTGTTGTCTTATTTTTTTTATTAAAAAAAAAGTGTAATTGTTTCCACAAAAAAGTGTGCTTGTAAGACCGCTGCGCAAATACGGCGTGACCGAAAGTATTGCAACGATCGCCATTTTATTCTCTAGGGTGTTAGGATAAAAAAATATATATAATGTTTGGGGGTTCTAATTAGAGGGAAGAAGATGGGAGTGAATATAGTAAAAAATTACATTAGAATTGTTTAACTTGTAATACCAACGGCCACCACCAGATGGCGCCAGCGCACATCTGATGGTAATAACTTGTAATAAGAGAACAAAAAAACGCACTGTTGCCCCCCTCCCCCTGAAATTACAGGCAGCAGCTGGCGTGCGATACACAGTAAGACAAGAAAAAGAAAAAGCTGCGCCAAATAAATCTAACTAAACAATTGACATACATAAACATTAATAAATTGATTAGTGATGACCAAAATTAAAGTTCATTAAAGTCCATAAACTGGATAAATGAGTCCCAGGGAAGAACTCATCCGATCCACTAGGGTCCTATAGTGACGAAACGCGTATGGGAGGCGACGCAGTGATGTCACCACCCTGAGGAGGGCGGGCTCCCTTATGCCGGCCGGCAACAATTGGTTTTATGCTGTTTTTATTGTGTGTGTTTTGTAAGTACAACCTTTAATTTTATTAAATATACTGTATACGGAGTTACGCTATGCGTGTCTCTTTTTTTCACCTCGGAGCCTAAAGTGGTACCCGTCCTGAACCAACTGGCCATAGTTGAAAGTCCCTAGGAACTGCAAGGAAACCAAAGGCCGTGACTGGGCTATAGTCAATTGATGTTATTTTTCCTCTGGTAAGCTGCTCATTTATCTGGTGGAGGGTGCATCTTTGGATTGGATTTCACTTGGTGGCGTGGATCGGATGAGTTCTTCCCTGGGACTCATTTATCCAGTTTATGGACTTTAATTTTGGTCATCACTAATCAATTTATTAATGTTTATGTATGTCAATTGTTTATTTAGTTAGATTTATTTGGCGTGGCTTTTTCTTTTTCTAATTACTTGTAATATCAACGGCTCACCAACAGATGGCGCCAGCTCACCTTCCAAGCCAAGTCGCCAGGACACTATTTCTAGTCGCCATGGCAATGAGGATTTGTCGAGCCCTGTCATAATCTATTAGTTGTTTTGGCCCTACTGGAAAGCTCAGGTAAGCCCCCCTCCCATAAAGTATCAGAGAACATAAAGGAGTGTCAACTTTAAAAAAATCTGCGACCCCAAAGAAATACTCAGGTTTGAGTGACTTTAGCACGAACCGCATTACCTCTCTTTCCTGTCATAGCTGTAATGTTTCAATAAAGATACCAAGGAGTGTAGCAATTTTTCAAAATTCTTCAACATGCCACACAATAGTGCCAAGTACAGCCATACGTCTTGTGGGTCACAGGAGTGCACTTATTTGTGCTCTCTTGATACCCAGAATCAGCCTAAATCTAAAGCCTGATGTCGGCATATGTCATAGCCGCTCTGGAGGGATACCAACCACATTGTAGGGATGCACCCAGATGCCTGTATGGCAGCCAGCTCAGCCCCCTCCCCAGCGAGCACTCGAGGGGAGAGCAAAAAGCGACAATTGACAGCCACAATCATGTGATTGCTCAGTTCTCCGTCTTAGGGCTGGCAAGGGACAACTGCAGTTGAATATGTACAAAATACTTCTTTATTAAACTACTAAAGAAAGGATTTCTGAGGCAGGCCCAAGTAATTATTTTGTGTCAGGGGCACATACTGCATTTTACACACACTATATAAAGGCAGAAAAACAGGGTAATGCATACAAAACATATCTACTTTATTCAACAGAGCTACAGATGTGCTTATATTATTCATTTCTGAAAATACAATCACATATTGTTATACTGCCATGGTGCTCATAAAGAAAAAAGAAAAAAAAAAAAGAAAAGTATTGCAAAAAGTAAAATCAGTATACTAGGCACCCAGTGGTTTCGGGAAAAAAAGAGAAAAAGCATTGCATGGTAAAAACCCCTTCACTGTTGGAGAGTTCTGTTGCAGAGCAACGTAATTTAGACACCTCAAGCACTGAAGGGGATGGGCATAAAAATTATACCTGCAGTTCCCATGTTTTGGAAACCACAAAAAGTTGCTAATTTAGGCAGAATCCAATGGAGAAGATAAATCTAAAATAGAAGTGTTTTTGCAAGAACCAAGTCTTACCTGAAACGTAAATTTCATCTAGTTTTTCAGCAACTTTCTGTGGTAAACCAGCATCGAGCAATGTCTGCAAATGCTCTGATGGGACAACTGCAGCATAAGTATCCATGGACTCTTCTGTACCATTTCCATTTACATGTTCAGCGGCCATATCTCCAGATATCTGTACAAATGCAATAATCAGCATCATTAACCGATGGCTATAAATACGCAAATTGTGCATGCACAAACTAGGCACATTTTAGCCTCTAACCACAAGCAAAGCAAAAGAAAGCATTCAGATTTGCAGTGTCTGACATTTAGTGGTAATCTGCTCACCTATTAAAAGTTGTCAGACCTACAATAATTGCACCCAAGTAGGAAAAGTTGTTTCTGTGCAGAATGGCACAGACAATGAATTACTATTACAATCACTATCTAGCAAAGGACATTAGTATGAACCAAAAAAGAGCAAACAATGTAAGAGGAGGAGCCATAGGAAAAGAAAAAAGGTGGCATATTTTAAAGCAGGCTTTGAATGAAAGGTCTACTTATGCTGCCGCCCCAAGTAAAAACCTAAAGTGAAAGCTAGACTATAATACAAGGTAAAGCCTGTTAGACTGATCTCAGACAGATGAATCTGACGGTAGCAATATGTCAAAATTTGGCAGTGGCAGGATCTCCGTGAGACCTCATTTGTTCTATGGAATTGCGGCACCTCCATGGGTGGGCAGGTGTTCTTTCACCTTAATACATAGGATGCATTAAAGGGGTTGTAACGGTTCACTTTTTTTTACCTTAATGCAGGGCTTGACAAATTTGCTTTGAATCTAGGAGCCACCTAAAAAAAGTTAGGAACCAGGATTTTTTAACCACTTGCCTACTGGTTACGTTCACTCCCTTCCTGCCCAGGCCAGTTTTCAACTTTCAGCGCTGTCGCACTTTGAATGGCAATAACACAGTCGTGCAACACTGTACCCATACAACATTTTTGTATTTTTTTGCACACATGAATGGTTTTCTTTTGGTGGTATTTAATCATTAATGCAGGATTTATTTTTTTATAAAAAAAAAATTCTGCTCTAAAATTTTGCAAATATAATTTCTTTCTTATTTTCTGGTGGGCACGGATGAAAGGGCTGCACAGATAGGTACTGTACTGACGAGCATGGATGGGTACTGTACTGACGAGCATGGATGGGTACTGTACCGATTGGCACCGGACTGTCAGGCTCTGGGCCATTGCAGCGCCTTGGCATCTGGGTGCCCAGGCAGTGTTAGGACGGACATTCCACAACTTCTGTTGTGCCCAGCTACCCCCCACACACTACAGCCACTGGGGCTGACAATCCCCCAGGTGCCAGGATGAAAATTCTACTCGCCATGGCGACCTGTTTGTTGAGCCCTGCCTTAATGGATCCTATGCATTAAGGTGAAAAAAAAAATCGATAACGGTTTACTTACCCGAGCCCTCGAAAGTCCGCAATCGAAAACGCACTTGATCACGACCCAGTCTTCTCGGCTCTTCATTGGATAGATGAATTGGCTTGTGCTGTTGTGAATTAACTCCAATGACGCGAGGGCCGGGCTGAGTCATGTAGTTGGCGGCTATGGACGCCAAATACAGGACTTGGGAGCGCACCTGCAAGATAATGCAAGAGAGCACTTCCCAGAAGCGGGGAGGAGCCAAGACAGCCGCGAGTGACCCCAGACGAGGATCAGGCCACTCTGTGCAAAACAAGCATGACATGTTTGTTATTTTTTTTAAAAGCTTTGCAACCCATTTAAGGTGAAAAACATGAGGGTTTACAACCCCTTTAAGAAGTAAATGTATACCTTCCCATCTAGCAGCATGTGGATTAAAAAAAGAATCGATGCTGACCGGGAAAGTTCCACTTTATGGCCTCATGCACACTGGACACTTACTTTTTTTCTGCAGCCAGTAAAAGTGGTTGTAAACCCTTACAGACCACTTTAGCCTACAGGTAAGCCTAGATTAAGGCTTACCTGTAGGTGCAACAAATATCTCCTAAACGGTTTAGGAGATATTTGCAAAAGACACCGATGTCTGTGGTGCATGCGCTGTAAACAATGGCGCACTGAGCATGCCATTAGTGGTGGCACCCGTGCACATGCGCGGGGGTGATGTCATTGCGGCTCCGGCCAGTTACAGCGAAATGCATTAGGGAATCGTGCAGAGAAAGTGCCGAAGGAAGAGACGAGCACCACTGCGGGGGCTTTCATCTCATGTAAGTACTTGATAATGAGCTAGTATTCTATGCACACTAGCTTTTTATGCCTCTGCCCTGCAGGGTGCTTTTTTTTAAGGTTTACTTCCTCTTAAACTCCTCAGCATATTATCCTATGTGTCCATACACACAAAGACTATCAGCGTTTTTTGACGGGGGCGTGGTCTGGCCGTAGAAAAAACAGAACTGGTGGGTTTGAAGGGGAGTTTATCAGCTGTAAAACGTGGCTTTTCTGCATTTACGAACATTTTGAGACACAAGCTTTTGTGGGAGGATAGGTTTTGCTAAAAACACTAATGCAAAATCCAAATTTTTAACGTGGCGTTCTATGACTAAAGCTACTGTTTTTATAACGTCCAGTGTGCGCGAGGTCTTTGAGCTTTATTTTTACAGTTTCTCTCATTTGAACCTGTCTTCCTCAACTTTTTCACCCTATAGGGAACCCTTTGGGGGGGGGGGGGGGCAGCCATTGTAGCGAGTTCGTACACTCACTTCAACTCCATTAAAATAAACAGGCTACTTGCACGTGGCTCTTTGCACCTTATGGACCAATTAGTCGGTGCGAATGAGCCCTCACATGTGCAAAGAGTAAATGACCCTTTGTATTTCACAGTGAAAAAAGACCAAGCTTACATTTCAAGGGTATACAACTGATATAGGCCAAGAACCCTGGCTGATCTAGAGGCTACATATGCATGCAGTGCTATTTGTTACCCCAACACAACGTATTCCTAATATGTGTCTGCTGCACCATGTACTGGCATGAGAAAAAAAATCCTGTTCTCTTCATTGCTTGCCTTATGTGAAATCCCCGGTGATACTGCCAATCCTTTTGCTTTCCTATTAAAAACTGACCACACTAAGCAGGAGCGCACAATGTAGCGAGTTCTCTAGCTATGCTGGGAACTCAACCTGCTCTCCTCCAATGATAAGACTTGTTCTGACAGCCAATCCCTGGCAAGCTCAATGTGCTGCTGCTTTTCCTCCCCCAGCTCTTATACAATTAAGAATATAGGGAACGTGATCACTAATTAAAGGGGGGGGGGGGATTTATAAGGAAAAATATCTATAGAAATGAAAGGCAAAACATTTGTATTTGAAACCAAATATGTTGATTTACAAGGTGATCGCAGGAAATTCACTAACCCTGGGAGCAGATGCACATGGTAACCAAACAGCCTATAGCTTTCATTTTCAAAGACTAGACTGAAGCAAGAAACCGATTGGTTAGTATTCGCAACAATTGCCCCATTGTCTCTGGCAGAGTATAGGCGTTTTGGTTCATACTAGTAGTCCCGATCACCCATGAAAGCCATGCAGCATGGCCGCCTAGTACAACCCACGACAATGCTGCCTAGGCCTAGCAGTAGCGCCCTAGAATGCTGTTCCCGCCCGCATGGCCGGTGTGCTGATCCCCGGGAACAAAGCGCCTTGCCGTTCTCCCCACCCACAGGCCGGGCCCGGAGCTCGCTGCAGACACGTGCTCTCCTCCCTCCACAATGCCGAGCCCAGAACAATGGCAGCACAGCACGCCGCGATACCCCGATCGATGCCATCGTGTGCCCAGCCTCCATTGAGGCCAAGAAAACCCCCGCACACATCACGGCTTTCATGCACCGATCGGGCGGTGAGGAGCCACCGTGTCCTTTTCGGTGAGGCCCGCACCCACAGCCGCCATGCTTCCAGGCCGGAACCAGCTCCCCATCCTATAGGAAGCGGTGTAGCCGGGGCCGCCTCGTGTCACGGGCCGCTTCTCCCTCCCTGGCCTCCCCGCCCCTCATACAAGGTAGCCGCGACCACAACGTGCTCCTTGCTGGAATCCATTTTCCACAGGGCTCCACAGTGAGCACTACGGAGACAGGCGTTCACTTACCTGTCCCGGTCCGGGCAGGTGCTGGCTCTATCCGGGCTGCCTGCTCTGCTCTCAGGTGTCACGGCGTTGGACGAGCGCGACCCTCGTGTAGTAGTAAGCAGCGCCTTGTCCGGTGGAGTGTGGCTGTTGTAAAATGGCGGCCGAGAGAGCCGAGCTCACGCCGCTGGCAGCCGAGTCCCACCCCTCTGTCGTGCACGCGCAATATGCTATGGGGACGCGCGCCGCTAATGGAACGGCTGTCATTCAACGTCCGGGGTTTCCTGGGCTACCCCTGCCCCGGCTTCCAAAACCCCTCCTCTCCAGGGGAGGGGGTTACGTGCGACCCTGCGAAGCCGTTCAGGAAACCCCGGTGATGCAGCAGTTGTAGTCCGTACCTTTCGGGGTAGGCGTGCGAGTGTGTGCTGGGTATGGCGGCACTGCGGAGGGATGCTCGGGGAATGGGGGTAATGCTTCTTCACGGCTTCTACAGCACATGGAAGCATGTCTGGGGATAGGACGACGGCTACATGTGGTCAATGGTGTGGGATATTACGTACCAGGGTGAGGGTGACTACATTCCACAAGGCTGAATGTACACCTCTGTCTTTGTTTCATGTCCTTTCTGCTTAACCCCTTCCCTTCTGGGCAACTGCTTTACCATACATGTTATGGTTTCATTTTTTCTATTAAACTACTTAGGACCCCCCAAACGTGTGTGTAATATATACATACATAGACCACCCCTCTGCCCTGGGCTACATCGACCAATCTTGTCACCAAATATCACCCAAGTTGTCCTCTCTGTTCTTCCCAAGACCTCCTGCTAGCTAGCTCCCTTGTCTCCCCCCCATACTCCTCTCCAGAGCCTCTCCTATCCTCTGGAATGCACTACCCCTATCTCCTACTCTGTCCACTTTTAGATGATCCTTAACCACTTGAGCCCCGAGCCTGTTTTTCAGATTCGGTGCTTACGAGACTAAAACAGTTTTTTTTGCTAGAAAATTATTTAAAACCCCCAAACATATATATATTTTTTTCTAACACCCTAGAGAATAAAATGGAGGTCATTGCAATACTTTTTCCCACACCATATTTGCGCAGCGGTCTTACAAGCGCATTTTTTTTGGAAAAAATTCACTTTCTTGAATTAAAAAATAAGACAACAATAAATTTGGCCCAATTTTTTTATATATTGTGAAAGATAATGTTACGCCGAGTAATATGATACCCAACATGTCACGCTTAAAAATTGCGCCCGCTCGTGGCATGGCGTCAAACTTTTACCCTTAAAAATCTCGATAGGCGACGTTTAAAAAATTCTACAGGTTGCATTTTTTGAGATACAGAGGAGGTCTAGGGCTAGAATTATTGATCTCGCTCTAACGATCGCGGCGATACCTCACTTGAGTGGTTTGAACACCGTTTTCATATGCGGGCGCTACTCGCGTATGCGTTTGCTTCTGCGCGCGAGCTCGTCGGGACGGGGCACTTTAAAAAAATATTTTTTTGGTTTTGGTTTTGGTTTTCGTTTTTATTTTTATTTATTTTATAATTTTTAACACTGAAAAAAAAAAAACATCACAGGTCCTCTTAAATATGAGATCTGGGGTCAAAAAGACCTCAGATCTCATATTCAGGCTTAAATGCAAAAGAAAAAATGTAAACAAAATAAATGTCTCTTTAAGACGCTGGGCGGAAATGACGTTTTGACGTCACTTCCGCCCAGCAGAGGTATGGGGACTGCTGAGGGACATTTTTTCCCTCAGTCGCATCCCCGGACAGCCAGCAAGAGGGACCGATCGCCTCCGCTGCTACCGACGGCTACGGTAAGCGGCGGAGGGGGGGGGGCACCCTCTCTGACCGCCGTTATCGTTAACAGGTCCGCCCCACGAAGAGATGGATATCTTGGTTGTGGCAGCAGCTGCCGCCGTTACCGAGATATCCATCTTCAAAAAAATCACGTCTTTAACCACTTGAGATCCACCCCACATCTAAAGACTCATCTCTTCAGGGAAGCTTATCTTGCCTAATCTATTTCTCCCATGAGTTTTTCCCTCGGTTATTGGCTTTTGTTACACCAGCCCCTCTCTCATAGGTGTGCGCAGCCTATTGCATTAGGGTGTGCACCCCAAAGCCAAACACACACTACCGACCGAGCGATCGTTCTTCAGAGCCACAGCACACTTTTCTCAATGCTTTTTAACTACATGTAAATTGTGAGTACCCATTGTTTTGTCAAAATAAACTTTATTTCTTGTGAGACGGTATCACGCTATTGGGAACTTTCATTTATCCTCTCTATGAGCGGCTGGACAGATCCCATGTGAGAAAACCAGGCAGACTTTTGAAGTTTGGATACTTATTAAAAGAGCCTGTTAGGGTGATTGGATCCGGTGAGTGCGGGACCATTGGGGAGAGCACTGAGCGATCCACTGACGGCTATACTTGCATGAAGCACCTGTCACTTTATTTATTTTATATGAAGCAAATCTTGAAAATATTGTTCTTGGACTATTATTATGATCATCAATTTCATTTAGGAGCACTTATTTATTGAATCACTCATCATTAATTTTGATTAATTCGGAATTGGATTTTGATTGGACTATATGGACTATTATTACTAGGATTTTTTTTTTTTTTATATATTATTTTTTTCATTCATTTATTTATTTTTCATATATTGTGCATTATATATAATATTGAAAAATTGGCATCACTACAAGGACTAGCACTTTTAGCACATAATTTTGGTCACAGTACCTTCACTGAATATCAATAATCTTTTTATTTTTCATTTTTCATATATTATTTAACCACTTCCTGCCCGGCCAATAGCAGATTTACGGCCGGGAAGTGGTTATGAAATCGTGACTAGCCGTACTCAAACGTCTAGCACGATTTCAATGCCGCGCACGCCCGTGGGGGCGCGCAGCGCGGCGATCGGTGATGCGGGGTGTCAGTCTGACACCCTGCACCTCCGATCTCGGTAACGAGTCTCCGGCGGAGCCTCGTTACCACGTGATATAGAAGTTTCGGGAGGAGAGTCATCTTGGTAGAATTAATTCTGCCGATCCAGCCTATTTTCTGCGCTCCCCATTCGGTAAGGTCCTTCTCGAGTTTCCTATACATAGGAGGGTAATTGGCTAAGTATAAATTCTGGAAATTTGGGGTCAGGTTGATACCTAAATAGTTAGTAGACGTAGAGTCCCATTTGAAAGTATATTTGTTTTTCAAGAGGGACACTGGGTTCTGAAAGAGAAATATTAAGGGCCCTCTTAGGCCTCTTTCACACAAGGTGGACTCCTTCGCTACGGAGTCCGCCAGCTCAGTGGGAGATATCTCAGCTGAGCCGGCGGATGCTCTGAGTGGGGAGGGGCTTGTGCAGCGCCGCAGTCTCCTATAGAGCGATCTGATGATAACGGACATCTCATTCGATCCGCCATGGACAGATGGGGACGTATCTCCATACGTCTGATTTTGGCAGATCGGGTCGGATGTCAGCGGACATGTCTCCGCCGACGCTCCATAGGATTGCATCGAGCGGCTGTTCAGGTCCGCTGACAAAACTGACAGGCAGACCTGAACGGTCCAACCATGTGAAAGGGGCCTTATATTGAAATGTATTGTCTCCCTTTATATTATAAAGTGCGGCGCAAACTGTTGGTGCTATATAAATCATATACATACATACATATATATATATATATATATATATATACACACGCAGTATCTCAATAGTGCATACACCCCTCACATGTTTGTGAATATTTTATTATATCTTTTCATGCGACAACACTGAAGCAATGACACTTTTCTACAATGTAAAGTAGTGAGTGTAGAGCTTTTATAACAGTGTACATTTGCTGTTCCCTCAAAATAACCCAATACAGGTTGTTATTGTTTAAACCGTTGGCAACAAAAGTGAGTACACCCCTAAATGAAAATGTCCAAATTGGGCCCAAAGTGTCAATATTTTGTGTGGCCACCATTATTTTCCAGCACTGCCTTAACCCTCTTGGGCATGGAGTTCATCAGAGCATACAGGTTGCCACTGGAGGCCTCTTCTTCTCCTTTATGACACTCCTCCACCTCCCATTTGAGAATTCCCCACAGATGCTCAATACAGTTTAGATCTGGAGACTTGCTTTGCCAGTCCATCGCCTTTACCCTCAGCTTTTCTAGCAAGGCAGTAGTCATCTTGGAGGTGTGTTTGGGGTCGTTATCATGTTGGAATACTGCCCTGCACCCAGTCTTCGAAGGGGAAGGGATCATGCTCTGCTTCAGTATGTCACAGTACATGTGGCATTCATGGTTCCCTCAATGAACTGTAGCTCCAAAGAAAAAAAAAAACAGCCGCCACTGAGTGCAAGGCTTCCTGGCTGAGGTGGAGAGGTAAGTGGATGATGTCAGGATCTTTATCTCAGCCAATCATAGGAAGCCATTGTATTCATTCATAAAACACAGGGCATTCTATGTATGTTAGTAAAGAAAAAAGCTTGTGCCAACCATGGTTTCAATTTTTTTTTTTCTGCCTAAACTCCTTTAACCACTTCAATACAGGGCATTTTTACCCCCCTCCTGCCAGCCCAATTTTCAGCTTTCAGCGATGTCTCACTTTGAATGACAATTGTGCGGTCATGCGATGTTGTACCTAAATTAAATTTTTTCCCCCCACAAATAGAGCTTTCTGTTGGTGGTATTTGATCACCTTTGCAGTGATCAAATATTTTGAGAAAAAAAAACACTATTACTTTTTGCTATAATAAATATTCTTTTATAAATATTTTTTTTTTATGTTGTCCGAGCATGATACCCAAGAATGGCTCAATGATATTGAGGTCAAGAGACTAAGATGGCCACTCCAGAACCTTCAATTTATTCTGCTGTTGCCAAGGAGAGGTTGACTTGGCCTTTTGTTTTGGATCAATGTCATGTTGGAATGTCCAAGTATGTCCCATGCGCAGCTTCCTGGCTGATGAATGCAAATGTTCCTCCAGTATTTTTTTGATAACATACTGCATTAATATTGCTATCAATTTTGGCCAAATTTCCTGTGCCTTTTGTAGTTTACACATCCCCAAAACATCAGCATTCCACCTCCGTGTTTCACAGTAGGAATGGGCCTTTTATCATAGGCCTTGTAGACTCCTCTCCAAATGTAGCGTTTATGATTGTGGCCAAAAAGCTACATTTTGGTCTCACTATTATACAGGATTTATATAGCGCCAACAGTTTGCACAGTGCTTTACAACATTGGGGCAGACAGTATGCTTACAGTACGAATCAATACCGAGGGATCAGAGGGCCCTGCTCGTTAGAGCTTACAATCCTAGAAGGGAGGGTCAAGTGGAACAAAAGGTAAAAACTGTGGGGGATGAGCTGATGGAGAAAATGTAAATACAGTTGTTAGGTGTGGGTAGGTTTCTCTGAAGAGAAGGGTTTTCAGGGAATGTCTATAAGCTAATAGAGTAGGAGATAATTGGACAGACTGGGGTAAAGCATTACATAGGATTGGAGAGACTCTGGAAAAGTCCTGGAGGCGAGCATGAGAGGAGGCAACGAGGTAGCTAGAGAGCAGGAAGTCTTGAGAGGAACGAAGAGAACGAGTAAGTTGGTATTTAGAGACTAGGCTAGTGATGTAGCTGGGGGCTAAGTTGTGTATGGCTTTGTAAGTAGTTGTTAGTATTTTAAATTTAATTTGTTGTGTGAGCAGAAGACAGTGGAGGGATTGACAGAGAGAAGTAGCAGATGCAGCATTCATGATGGATTGAAGGGGTGATAGACTATGTAAAAGGTAATCCAGGGGGGAAGTATCCCAGTGTATTACCAGAGTAGCGCAGGTACCAGTTCCATTGGATCCCCAGGTATACTTGTTAGGGGCTATTGACCCTGGAGAGTATACAAAAGGAAAGTACTGTATGGTAACAATATTGCTGTATTTGGCAAGAAAACTCATTGCACGGTATTGGATGGCCCCAGGGGTCCCCACAGGGAAGCAATGGATTGCGTATGTCAACTCCTTGCTGGGTAGAGAATATCTGGCCTATAAACGAAGGAAAGCAGAGGGCAAATTTGAGGAGATTTGGCATTCCTGGTTGGGAGATGCGAGTGTCGCACCACCAAAACTGGTGTTGGATAGATTTTCTATGTAGAATGCAGAGGACGTTTGGGGGGGGTAGGGGGGATAGGATGGGATATAAAAATAGAGGTACATTGGAATATTATGTGAATGTAATAAATGTTGTATAATAATGTACTCTAACTGGATTAAATGGATGCTGAATAGACATATCTATGTATGAAATTAAAAAAATAATAAAAACAAAGTGGATTAAAAAAAAAAGGTAATCCGGTGAGAAGGGAGTTGCAGTAGTCGAGGTGACAGATGGCCAGGGAGTGAATTAAGAGCTTTGTTGTGTCATTGGTTAGAAAGGAGCATATTTTGGAGATGTTGCAGAGGTTGAGGCGGCAAGATTTGGACAGTGACTGGACGTGGGGCTTAAAGGAGAGTTCAAAGTCCAGGACTGCACCTAAAACCGTGGTATGCGGAGATGGGTTTATAGTTGTGCCATCTGATTTGACAGAGAGATCAGGGGAAGGGGCACATGGGGTAGGAAGAATTATAAGTTTGGTTTTGGATAGATTGAGTTTGAGGAAGTGGTGTGACATCCAGACTGCTATATCTAATAGTAAATTAGTGATATGTGAGGAGACGGAAAAAGTGGGCCGAGGGGTAGTGAAATAGATTTGGGTGTCATCAGCTTAGAGGTGATATTTGAAGCCATGGGAGGCTATCAGCTGACCCAGGGAGGAGGTGTACAGTTGCCATAAAAAGTATGTGAACCCTTTTGGAATGATATTACTTTCTGCACAAATTGGTCATAAAATGTGATCTGATCTTCGTCTAAGTCACAACAATAGACTATCACAGTCTGCTTAAACTAATAACACACAAAGAATTACATTTTACCATGTTTTTATTGAACACACCATGTAACACATTCACAGTGCAGGTGGAAAAAGTATGTGAACCCTTGGATTTATTAACTGGTTGAACCTCCTTTGGCAGCAATAACTTCAACCAAATGTTTACTGTGGTTGCAGATCAGACGTGCACAATGGTCAGGAGTAATTCTTGACCCTTTCCCGTTTCAGTTCAGCAATATTCTTGGGATGTCTGGTGTGAATTGCTTTCTTTAGGTCATGCCACAGCAACTCAATCGGGTTGAGGTCAGGGCTCTGACTGGGCCACTCTAGAAGGCATATTTTCTTCTGTTTAAGCCATTCTGTTGTTGTCCTGTTGCAACACCCATCTTCTGTTGAGTTTCAACTGGTGGACAGATGGTCTTAAGTTCTCCTGCAAAATGTCTTCATAAACTTGGGAATTCATTTTTCCTTCGATTATAGAAATCAGTCCAGGCCCTGACTCAGCAAAGCAGCCCAAAACCATGATACTTTACCCACCACCATACTTTACAGTTGGGATGAGGTTTTGATGTTGGTGTGCTGTGCCTTTTTTTTTTTTCTTCCATACAACTCAACTTTGGTTTCATCTGTCCACAGAATTGTTTGCCAGTACTGCTGTGGAACATCCCAGGTGCTCTTGTGCAAACTGTAAACGTGCAGCAATCTTTTTTTTGGACAGCAGTGGCTTCCTCTGTGGTATCCTCCCATGGAATCAATTCTTGTTTAGGGTTTTTTACGTATTGTAGATTCGCTAACAGGGATGTTAGCATATGCCAGAGACTTTTGTAAGTCTTTAGCTGACACTCTGGGATTCTTCTTCACCTCGTTGAGCAGTCTGCGCTGTGCTCTTGCCGTCATCTTTACAGGACGGCCACTCCTAGGGAGAGTAGCAGCAGTGCTAAACTTTCTCCTTTTATAGACAATTTGTCTTACCGTGGACTGATGAACAGCAAGGCTTTTGGACATACTATTATAACCATTTCCAGCTTTATGCAAGTCAACAATTGTTAAGTCTTCTGAGAGCTCTTTTGTGCGAGGCATCATTCACATCGGGCAATGCTTTTTGTGAAAAGCAAACCCAGAACTGGTGTGTGTGTGTGTGTGTTTTATAGGGCAGGGCAGCTGTAACCAACACCTCCAATCTCATCTCATTGATTGGACTTCAGTTGGCTGACACCTCACTCCAATTAGCTCTTGGAGATGTCATTAGCCTATGGGGTTCACATACTTTTTCCACATGCACTGTGAATGTTTACATGGTGTGTTCAATAAAAACATGGTAACATTAAAAAAATATTGGTGTTAATAGTTTAAGCAGACTGTGATTTTCTATTGTTGTGACTTAGATGAAGCTCAGATCACATTTTATGACCAATTTGTGCAGAAAACCATATGAGGTTTGAGGCTTGTCTCTGTGCTGTTTGATGTATTGTAAGCAGGATACTTTGTGCCATTTGTGTAGTCAAGGCTTACTTCTGGTGATTGGATCATGCAGCCCATCTTTCTTCAAGTGCCTCCTTTTTGCGCATCTTGAAACGGCCACACCACAAGTTTTCAGAGAGTCCTGTATTTTACCTGAACTTATTTGTGGGTTTTTCTGTGCGTCCCGAACAATTTTCCTGGCAGGTGTGGCTGAAATTGTAGTTGGTCTAGTTACCTGATCGTGGTTTGGTTTCAACAGAAGCCCTCATTTTCCACTACTTGATTAGAGTTTGAACACTGCTGATTGGCATTCTCAATTCCTTGGATATCTTTTTTTATATCCCTTTCCTGTTTTATACAGTTCAACTACCTTTTCCCGCAGATCCTTTGACAATTCTTTTGCTTTCCCCATGACTCAGAATGCAGAAATGTCAGTGCAGCACTGAATGAAAGATGCAAGGGTCTGTCAGGAGTCCAGAAAAGCATTGACTTTTTATACACACATACTAATTACAAGCAAACAGATCACAGGTGAGGATGGTTACCTTTTAATAGCCATTCAAACCCCTTTGTGTCAACTTGTGTGCATTTTATCAGGGCAATATCGGGGTATGTAAACTTTTGATCAGGGTCATTTGGGTAACTTGTGTAACTATTATGATTTAAAAGTAAACACAACTGATAAAAAAATGGCTTCAGCCAAATACTAACCATGAGTGAAAGAAAAGTTTCCCCCCTCATCTTTCAGGACAGCTACGTGAGAGATGATTGAATCTGCCCTCTAGGAGCACCGACACATTTTTTGTTTTTCCTAGGTCTGGTAACTGTGGTTGGTGGACCCCTCTTCTCTGGCATCATCCAGTACTGGTTGTGGCTAAATCCTGGGTGTATTGGTCCCTGTACTTTCTGCCAGAAGGGTTCCCTATTTTGGAGGTACTTGCTTACCTGTTGAAAGTGGTGGCAACTTCCTTCAGGTCTTTCCCCAGCTCTGCCTGGTGGAAGCCTTGTCCTCCGCTTCACCGAGGAGTACCAAGATGACGTCAGAGGACTTCCGGTGGCGCGTCAAGATGGCGTCGAACAGGAAGTCACTTTCCGGCGCCGTGTTTCTAAGGAACACGGCGTAGTACACGGAGGACAGTGCTGCCTGGGACAGCAGCCTATTTCTCCGGCCGATCTCCACTCGCCGTATGGAGCTTGAAGACAGGTCTGAGGATTGAGCACCCGCTCGGATTGAACCAGCGGAAGCCTCCGGGTCCCATACTGCCCCCAAGGTAAACCCTTGTCTGTGATTATACAGCAGGGGACCTTTTTTTTTGTATGGACCTTCTTTGCTCCGGTGAAAAAGAAATGTGGAGACTTTAGGGCCAGGCTTTCTGATGGATATATAAAAAAACTATTTTGTGAGGATTGTATTCCATATAGGGCTAGGTCAGAGACTGCCTCTTTGAAAGAGTTAATGTCTTCTTTGAAGGAGGTTGTAGCCTCCTTCCGGTCTTTTAATGACAGAGCGGCAGGACTGTGACCTTCTTCATCTGGTCCCATAATGAAATTGTCTGAGACCAGTGGTTCGCACTATACTTCTGATCTGGAAGGAGGGGAGAACCGAGCTCTTCATCTGATGGGGATTCTGCATCAGAGTAGGAGGTGGGTAGCTCCTAAGTATCTTTTTCCAGCAGAAGATATTAAGGAACTTTTGAAATGAATATAATCTGCTCCGAGGTATGAGATGCCATAACAAATCCAATCTGTACAAGATAAAATGTACACCAGTCACTGGGATGCTTCAGCTTTATCCTTGGGTCCAGCTGTAGCATCCACCTGTATGGCTAGAAATTTGGACGTATGGATGATCTTTTTATCCAACACCCCCAAAGAGGAGATTAGGGCGTCTCTCCCACTCATTGCCAAATCAGTGGCCTTCTTGGCGGATGCAGCTTCCGTCTCCGTGAAAGCTGCAGCTAGTTCTTCTTCTGCTCTCATTAATTCAGCCAGACAAGCGATCTGGCTTAAATCCTGGGAGGGGAACCTTGCCTCCAAGAACCAACTCTGCGGCATCCCCTTTGAAGGCAAGCTCTTATTCGGTTCCTCCTTGGTGGAGATCCTAGCTTGTTCCTCTGAGAAGAATAAACGGCTCCCAAAAGAATAAGCCACAGAATAAGAAGTCTTTTCGCGGTTTCCAGAACAAGGTTATTTCTCCAATCACTTTCCAGGATGGCACACCTGAGATGAGGGCCCCTCCCTACAGGAAACGCAATCAATTGACAGCTTGTTATAAGTCCCCACCCTCCCCCTTGATCCCCAGTATTGATTGTGTTTCTCCTGAACACAGCGATATGTTTTGTTTAAAGTAGGGTTGTCCCGATACCACTTTTTTTAAGACCGAGTACAAGTACCGATACTTTTTTTCAAGTACTCGCCGATACCGATTACCGATACTTTTTTTTTTTTTATGTCATGTGACAGTGGCACACATGTCAGTATTTTTTATTTTATTTTGACAATTTTTTGTTCTTTTTTTTTTACGATGCTTTCTTATTTTTCTTCTTTTTTTTTTTTTTTTTTTTTTTTTTTTAGGGTGGGGATGGTGTCAGGTGTGTTTTTAATTTTTTTTACAATTCATTAATTTTATATTTATTGCAATTTTTTTTTATAGCACTGTTGGGGGGCTTGGGTGAAATTTTAGGGGTCTTAACAGACGTCTAACATCTCCCCTTTGAGACTGAGAAAGGGACCAAGGACACAGATTCCCCAGTCCCTTTCTCTGCAGCCTCAGCTAAAATGAATGGACAGGAGACAGAAGCTCCTCTCCATTCATAAACTGAAGCATCGTAATCACAAGTTACGATGTTTCAGTTATATGAATGGACAGAGTCAGTAATCACTGACTGTTCATTTAGAACAGGTAGGAGCCAGATACAGAGCATTTGTGTGAGTACTTGTACTCGCACAAATGATCCCGATGCCTGACCCGATACTTGGTCAGCGGGCGGAGGTTTTGAGCAGAGAGGGCAGGCAGAGTTTGCGAGCAGAGAGGGCAGGTGTATGCTGCTCTACCCCCTCCGCGCGCCGCGTACCAGTATCGGAAAAACCCTAGTTTAAAGACCTAAAAGACCGGGGAGAGTCTAATGGTACCCCTGTTGAGACAGGTTTTAGGGAGGCCGGGGAGGACTGAACTAACCTGTAGGCTTTGTCCTCATAGGTCGGCCCAGGCGTGCACCAGTGCTCTGGCCACAGGGAGTGTGCGCCATCGTTGTATTTCAAAAACGCCGCCATTAACCTGCTCTCTTCACTTCTGGGTTTTCATAGGAAGGAAGCAATGAGTTCCAAGCCTTGTTCTGAACACAGCTGCATCATAGGAAGTGGGCGGCACCGCAGACACGGTGCAACCCAAAAGTGTTGGGAAACGCCGGGAGACAGCGTGGAGAGTGGCATGGAAAGCGGTCGGCTTGCTGTACCAGCCCCTCTAGCGGTACTAGCAGCCCAGGACCCAGCCAACCCGCACATGGAACAAGAGGAAGGGAAGGCAAATGCGACTGCAGGCAGATCCAGGTCGGGGACCGGTGAGTACAAACCCCCCTTGGAAAGGGAGGAGGAAAGGGAGTGAGAGGTCCTGGCTTCCAAGGGTCCTGGGGAGATCCTGGGGCCAGCCAGAACAGGAACTGGATTTCACTTCTCACCTTACCCTTTCCCCTCCCCAGTAGAAACCTGCAGTCTTAGGAGAAGACAGAGTAATGTTATGCATATGTGTTATATCTCTTCTTACAGAATCCCCCAGTGGAACCCAGGAGGCCTCAGTACAGTCTCCTGCCGACACAGGGCATAGTTTCTCAAAATGTGGGAACTGTAAGGATAAACTCCCAAAGTCCCACTTTAAAGCCCCTTTGCTATATATGTATAAATAATTTAGCAGGGAAGGAGGCCGTCCGTAATGGTGAAAAGATTCCTTTCATTCATGCAGACGGAAATGCTGGCAACTGTTAAAGATTTATGTGAAGCGGCCAGACAGTCAGCGACTCAGGGTCCTGACAGAGGAACTTACCCCTAGACAACCCTAGTCTCACAAATACCCCCGATGCCTGAATAGAATACTTGCCCCCGCCGTATATAGCAAAGCAGCCGCTGCCGTGTATTGCAATGCCGCCGCTGCCGCCTTAATCACCGTCCGGGGAACATTACAGTCAGCTTTCGTTTGAATAGCTGTTTTCCCTGCCGCGCCATGTCACTCCCCCTTGCTCGGGATTGGACGGATCTGTCCAATCCCGAGCAAGGGGGAGTGTCTCTATACACGGCGCGGCAGGGAAAACAGCTATTCAAACGAAAGCTGACTGTAATGTTCCCCGCACGGTGATCAACGCGGCGGCATCATTTAGGTACGGGGGACATGGCTGCAATATGTTTGGGGACATGGCTGCGTATATGGGGGACATGGCTGGATAATTGTGGGGGGACATGGCTGCATTATGTTTGGGGACATGGCTGCATTATGTTTGGGGACATGGCTGCATTATGTTTGGGGACATGGCTGCAATATGTTTGGGGACATGGCTGCAATATGTTTGGGGACATGGCTGCAATATGTTTGGGGACATGGCTGCAATATGTTTGGGGACATGGCTGCAATATGTTTGGGGACATGGCTGCAATATGTTTGGGGACATGGCTGCAATATGTTTGGGGACATGGCTGCAATATGTGGGGGGACATGGCTGCAGAATGTGGGGGGACATGGCTGCATGTGGGGGGAATGTGGGGGGACATGGCTGCAATATGTGGGGGGACATGGCTGCATATGTGACATGGCTGCATATGTGGGGGGACATGGCTGCATATGTGGGGGGACATGGCTGCATATGTGGGGGGACATGGCTGCATATGTGGGGGGACATGGCTGCATATGTGGGGGGACATGGCTGCATATGTGGGGGACATGGCTGCATATGTGGGGGACATGGCTGCATATGTGGGGGGACATGGCTGCATATGTGGCTGCATATGTGGGGGGACATGGCTGCATATGTGGGGGGACATGGCTGCATATGTGGGGGGACATGGCTGCATATGTGGGGGGGACATGGCTGCATTTATGGGGGGACATAGCTGCATATGTGGGGACACATTTAAAAAAAAAAGAATCGTTATCGGCGAGTACATGAAAAAAAGTATCGGTACTTGTACTCGGGCCTAAAAAAGTGGCATCGGGACAACCCTAGAGGAGACGAGGCTAAGGAGACACCTCTTTGCTGTAGAAGATCTGGAAGGACTTCTCCAGGCAATATATGCCACAGAGGAGATTCCAGAAACCCCTAAAGTAACCTCGGCACAGGATAAGGAAATCTCAATCTAGAGTGTTTCCACTGCACCAATCCCTTAAGGATCTAGTCCTACAGGAATGGAGAGAGCCTGAAAGGAGGGTTGTCGGACAGAAAACTTGGAAAAGGAGATTTACCTTTTAACCAAACTGATGAGGAGTCCTTCTTTAAGCTCCCAAGACTGAATGCGGCTTGGTCGCAAGTCACCCAATTATCTGAACTCTCCTTTGAGGACGCAGGCAGTTAAGGATTTGATGGACCGCAGAGCAGAATCCCTCCTTGGAAAAGCTTTGGAGGCTAATACAGCAGCCATGGATCCAGCCTTGGCAGCAGCATGTGTAGCCAGGAATACAGATTCCTGGGTGGAGAAGCTCACCAAGCACCTATGCCAAAGAACCGAATCGGAGGATGTTATTTATTCTCTAACAGTAATAGGAAAAGCTGTTGATGACCTTGCGGATGCTGCAATCAAATCTGCAAGAGCTTCGGCTAAAACGGGAGCATTAATTAACTCGGCTAGAAAAGCTATCTGGATTAAAGCCTAGGAAGGAGATGTAACATCTATGGGTAAGCTATGAACTTTCAAAGTTCATTGCTTTTTGGCCAGGGCTTGGATGATGTCCTGTCAACGTCATCAGAAAAGGGTAAAAAGTTTCCAGTTAAACCCAAAAAAGTTTAGGAAAACTTTTCCAGGTCAATCTAAGCATAGAACCAAAAAGGAACCCAACAAACGGTGGGGTTATGGTAAGGGGAAGAAAAATAACAATTTACTGTTCCCCACTCCCAAAGCTGGTGCCCAAGAAACTAAGTGACGCCAAAATCAGAGTGGGGGGATGACTGTCCCAATTTGTTCCTCAGTGGGAAAAGATTTCGGGCAGCACTTACATCTGCCGAATCTTACAAGAAGGTTATCGTCTGGAATTTTCAGCAACACCCCCCTCTATGATCTGCCTGCCTGGAGGGTATCCAGGAATTGGTCGAACAGGTAGTGGTACCAGTACCAAAGGAACAACAATACCAGGGATTCTATTCTCACGTATTTGTTGTCCACAAGCCATCGGGAAAATACCTCCCGATAGTAAATTTAAGAAACCTGAACAAGTTTCTGGAATACAAAAAATTTACTATGGAAAGTAACTACTCGGTACGCAAGAACCTCATGAAGGAAGCCTTCATAACGACTCTAGACCACAAAGATGCCTACCCGTACGTGCCAATCCACGTGGACCATCAGGCATATTTGAGGTTCGCAGTGGTAGTCGGAGGATAGATTCTTGCCAGGCAATTCAGAGCCCTACCATTTCGACTAACAGCCAGTCCAAGAAGTTTTACAAAAATCTTAGCGGAGGCAGTAGCCTTTCTACACCTCCAGAGTATATCCCTAATATCTACCCCTATCCCCTTACCTGGACGATCTACTGATCTCCAGGCAGTCAGCCTCCTAGGTCACGTTGGATACCAACAAAGCAGTATCGGTCATGGAAAACCTGGGTTGGATAGTCCAATACAGAAAAATCCTTTCTCGTACCAGAACAGGTCAAGACCTTCCTGGGCTACATAGTGGACACCAGGCAGCAGAAGCTCTTCCTACCAGAAGTCAAAGTGGCAAAGTAGGGGATCTGATAAAGATCCTGTCACACACCAGATGGGAAATTCTGAGAACCCTAGGCCTGATGTCAGCGAGTATACCAGCAATAGTCTGGGCACAACTCCACTCAAGGACGCATCATTTCTTCTTCCTGTCCTCTTGGGACAAAAAGGAGTCCTTGGATCAGGAGATTCTGCTAACCCCTC
>CM056052.1:276979217-277006717 GCA_029574335.1 Rana kukunoris
AAGTTCCTCAACGTTGTCTGTTTCTTTGTGCTTCAAAAGAGCTTGAACAGCACATCTTGAAACCCCAGTCTGCTTTGAAATCTTTGCCTGGGAGAAACCTTGCTAATGCAGTATAACTACCTTGTATCTTATTACTGTGCTCAGTTTTGCCATGGTGTATGTCCTTCAATATTAACCTCATCTTAGTAGCAACTAAGAGCAGATTACTTTGGATGGACGCAAATAAATGGGGGGTTTTCATCTTCTATCCTCTATCCAAAACCTAAGAAAAGTTTTGGCTTAAGGTACACTTTAATCGCACTTCACTGGAACATATTTATTACTAAATTCCAAACTCGGTAGACATTTATTGCACCAGAAATTAGTCTAGCATTGATTTTATGCATAATACTGGTTTGTAGTATTGAGTCTGTTGACTAATTTGTAATATAGAAAATGACCAGTAGGTGGCAGTATACTGCTCTTTTAGATTTTACATTGCGTATTCTCCAGTAGTATAAAATGCAGCTATCTTTGGCAAAAACATTTGAACATAGCTACATGTTGGATTAATTTAAAGGGAAACCATAGTTTAAGAAAGCAATATAGACAAACTGATATGTCAGCTGATCAAAGCTAACCTTACAGATTATTCCAAGAACGGACTTTGTTTTTTAAACATTAAAAGTTTATTATGTCACACAAAATATAACAATGTGAATCGCAAATGTCAGAAGTGTACAGCTGCCTGCAGGTTAACACTATTAGCAGGAACATAACAAGGCAAGCATTACAATATACCTGGGAATACATAAGCGGGGGAGGGGGGAGACAGAGCGCCCCACGTCAATTAACATAAGGCCAGGTACAAACAACATATTAAACATAGAGGCCCGCCTTATATCTGCAATGGCCTCCTGAAGGCCGGCCCGGACAGGCCCCCTGCAGGTCACGCCGTTCATCAGTGGCGCAGTAAGGCATAATTACTAACTAGGCCAATATAGGCTAATTTTCAAGCAGCAAACTTTAAGCATCGAGATTCAAGCCAGAAACAGTAAAGAGAAAGACAGAGAAAAGATCTAGAGTAGGAAATCATGGTAACAGTCAATGTAGTATGTATGGGCCTGTGCCCAAAGCACCGCTCACGTGTGTCCTAAGTAGGCGCCCGTGTCAGGATCTCTGAGTATGTAGAGGAATATCTAAACTCCACCCATGGTCGCCACATCTCCTGGAGTTTGTCTACCTGATCGGTCGACTGGGCCAGGGTTTCTTCCATAGCATAGACGTCCGAAATTTTTCTGAGCCACTCAGCAATGGATGGGACCCTCAAAGATTTCCAGTATAGAGGGACTAGGGATTTAGCTGCGTTCAGTAGATGTCTCGTCAGAGAGCTTTTATACCTCTTCAATGAGGCGTTTGTGACATGAAGTAAGCAAGAAGCCGCATTCAGGTCAATACTTGTGTCAGTAATTTGCTTGGTCAACAGAATGACCTTGTCCCAAAATGGTACAATGGATGGGCACTGCCACCAAATGTGGACTAAGGATCCCTTTCCGGTTCCGCACCTCCAACATTCGTCTGGGATTTGAGGGTTCCATCCATGCATTTTAGTCGGGGTATTATACCAGTGGGTCATGATTTTGTAAGCCGTTTCTTGCATTGTAGTACTTATTGAACATTTATGCATCATAATACAAGCGTACCTCCATTGTTTAGGGGTGATCTCAATACGCAGCTCCTTTGACCATCTCACTCTGAGTGCCTCGGCCGCCCCATGTTCCTCGTCCTGCAACCATAAGTAGGCCATAGAGGTAGACCTTACGCAACGTGAACCCTCAAGACAGATTGACTCCAAGGCTGTAAGGGGCCTGCTGCAAGCCTCTCTCCTAGACCCCCCTCCAAGATAACTACGCAATTGGAAATAAGCCCAAAGGGGCATCTGTGGGACATTTGCATCCTTTTTAAGAGCGGTCCAGTCCCTAAGTACCCCATCTTTGAAGCAATCTCCCGCCAGAAGGGGCCGTGAGTCTACCGACGTTCTGAAGTGCGGGTTATTCAGGCCCGGTATGAAACCCGGGTTGTCCCTTAGAGGAGTTAGTGGACTTGGTTGAGAAGTAATTGCAGGGGTCTTAGCAAGCTTATGTATAATTTCCAAAGTGGGGCCCAGAACGGACTTTGTTATATAGAAAATAAGTCTATCCACTGTACTAATGTACTGTAGTTACAAACTTAGTGCAGTGAGCCTATCATTTCTCAGTTGTATATTTGATTCATTGTAAATTAAAAAGAAAATAAAGATGTATTATTTTTGCCCCTTTTTTTTTTTTTTAAATGAACCATGTCTGTCTCGCTCTATTTTGTAACATTTTGGATGTACACAAGGAAAACATACTGTTGATTCCGTATATGCTCAACATCTAGCAGAAACAAGATAACTTCCAGTGGGCTTGTAAAGAGCCTAAAACTGATACTTTATTCTCATACTGTATGCCCCTGCAGATACCTAAATATTGGGCTAGAATTTATTAAGATGCACCATTAGCAATATTTCCGAATGAACCCTGGATTAGAAAAAAAATGTGTAGCCTAATCTTTGAAAGTCTTTTTTAAAGAACACCTTATTCTGCCAGCAAGAAACCCAAACCCTTACAAATGTGTGTGTATCAAGATCTTTCCATGTAATCAACCTATAGAAATCCAGGAAGTTTACTATAGATGATATGCTACGTGCAAAATTAGACCTATTATAAAGCATAGTAGACTTATGCTTATGGGCAGCAATATGTCAATGATGTTTGCTTCTAACAACCCATTGTAATGATCTGTCCACAACTGTGTGCCTCTTGCTGTCTTCCTAATGTGTTCCAACTTTATGCGCCAAAGCCTGTGCCATTTAGCTGCAAGATCTGCAGCACTGTGGTGGTGTTACTCTCTAGCATGTGTTTTTGGGGTGATTTGATATATTCTCATATTTTTAATTATAATGCAGTCAAAGGGGTGGATTATCTCCAGAGTAGGGGAGAAGCTGTCCTCCAAACAGCTGACATATTGAAACAGGCAAATAAGTTACATAATGAGGCCACATGGTCAGTGGCAGTATGAACAAATTAAGAAGTAGAATGTTGACATGGCTAAGCAGCAATGTGTGTGCATTGGCCATGGAGAATGCTCTATAGCAGCCATCTTCGATCAATGGAACTTTAGGGTTCCTCCAGAGGTTGTAAGAATTCATTGAGCTGTGGCCAATTGCCCCCCCCCCCCCCCATTTGATAATGCCTGTACAGTTCCAAGACCAAATCCATTTGGTAGAACCAGTGGCATGACTTAAAAAAATCTTTTTCTCTTATCGTCCATGGACGGACACAGCCTCTTCAGGTCTTGACAAGTGGGTTTTGTTCCCTGTACAGGAGAGGACTAGGCAGAAACATGTTAGATATTCAGATACATGTTATTTTAACAGAGTTGAACAGCCCCACCCAGGGGGCGGTCCCTCCGGACATAACCCTCTTCCCTGCAGCATGCAGCCTCAGTTCGTAACAAGCAGTACAAACCTGAAAGGAGGGGTGGGGGCTGTGTCCGTCCATGGACAACAGAGAAAAGGATTTTATGGTGAGTACAAAAAAATAAAATGTTCTCTTATTGTCCATGGACGGACACAGCCTCTTCAAGTCTTGACAAGTGGGACGTCCCCAAGCAGTGTCAAAAACGTGGGGTGGGAACAGTATCAGTAAAAAACACACAACTTCACCCCAAACAAGCAAAGCTCCTCAACAAAAGAGATGCAAGGGGGCGGTCCCTCCGGACATAACCCACCTCCCTGCAGCATGCAGCCTCAGTTTCATTCTGCCTAGCAAAGGAGAAGGACGTATGGCTCCCTTTTGGGCCCAGCGCACTGAGAAAGTTTTTTTTTTTTTTTGTCTTTTTTACTTCTATCAACTGTCGGCTGAGAGACAGGCTGGATATTCTAGATCCTTGTAGTCTTCTCAGTCCGGCCAGCGAGCGTGAGTACATCTTTGCAAAGAGGCTGGGTCTGCCACGACATGCCCCATGACTCCTGGGGTGGCCGATGAGCTTTGCTCCGAGGTCCACATATGACTGGGCTGTGGTGTTGCCTCACTCACAGTGGACCGGGCCGACGGCTATCTCCAACGCGGTTGTATGCATGTCTGTATTGCGTCAGTGAGTCCTTGCGTGGACAGGTAAGTACAGTCCCCCCCCCCTTAGGTGGGGTGGTACGGCTGAGCATTTCTGGGGTCCTCCCTTCCCTGCTTCCTTTTCCCTCTGCTGTATTACATACTGCTGTCGGGGTGGGGGGGGGCACCTTACTGAAGGGGACTGTGCGTCTGGCCTATGTTTTTCTAGAGGAGTTTTGGAGCTGTGTAGCCTCTTTAGGCTTTCACTTTTTAAATTGCTGCGTTTTTCCGCCATTTTGGCAGCGCTGGCGCAATTTTTTGGGTGATTTTCAGTTTCCATTGAAAATCCCATTGGCCGGCATTTTGTTGTAGCCACGCTAAGGTACAGCATTCTATTGCGGTAGGCCATTTTCCTGTGGCCACGTCAGGCTCCATATGCAGCGTTCGGCGACCATCTTGCCTGAGCCTTCACCCTCTAGTGCCGATTTCTACGAAGGCCTACCCCTGCCCGACTCATGGGTGGGGGGACGGCTTCGCAGGTTCACGACTTGGTGAACCACTCTGCTCTCCGATCAATGGGACTGCGAGGTGGTCTCTTCGGGGTACAAGATAGTTTCTTTCCTATCCCCCGAACAGATTCTTTCCCTCAGGTCTCCCTCTCCTACTGGCTCATCGGGCTGCTCTGTTGGGGGTAGTACAGGACTTGCTAAGTTGTGGGGTAATTTTATCCGTTCCGCAGGACGAGAGGTTTCAGGGATTTTATGCGAATCTGTTTGTGGTCCCGAAAAAAGAACGGGGTCCGTCCAATCCTGGACCTCAAGGCTCTAAATGCCTTTGTGAATGTAAGGAAGTTCTGCATGGAATCCATTCGCTCTGTGGTAGCTGCACTTTACCCGGGGGACTTTCTGGCGTCCTTGGACATCAAGGACGCATACTTGCATGTCCCAATCTGCGCGAGTCACCAGAGGTTTCTGCGTTTTGCGATCGGGGAGGACCACTATCAGTTTGTGGCCCTCCCTTTTGGTCTGGCGTCAGCACCAAGAGTTTTTACCAAGGTGCTCGCACCGATCTTAGCTTTGCTGAGACAGCGAGGCATTGCCATCGTGGGCTACTTAGACGATCTTTTTCTGAGAGCAGTTTCTGGCTCCGAATTAAAGGAGGACGTGTCTATAACCAGCCAGACCCTCCAAGAATTTGGGTGGGTGTTGAATGTTCAGAAGGCGGTCCTGGTTCCGACTCAGCATTTGGAATATCTGGGGTTGATCCTGGATTCCTCAAAAGCGAGGGTCTTTCTACCACTGTAAAAATTGCAGACACTTCAGTCTGCAGTAAGAGTGTTGGCATCCCGCAATGGTTGTCTCTCCGCTTTTTGCATGCGAGTTCTGGGCCTCATGGTGGCCTTGTTCGCGGCAGTACCGTATGCCCAGTTCCACACTTGCGTACTACAGCGGGAGATCCTGTCCAAATGGAACAGATCGCCATTGTCTTTGGATCGCCAGATTCAGGTCAGCCACCTGGTCAGGACCTCTCTGAATTGGCAGCTGAGATCCCCGACTCTTCAGTCAGGGTGGTTGTTTCTTCCCTTTCAGTGGACAGTGATTACAACGGATGCCAGCCTCCCGGGCAGGGGGGGGGCAGCGTCTGGGGGGTCCAATCGGCCCAGGGTTGTTGGACTCTAGAAGAATCCTGTCTACCGATCAATGTCTTGGAACGAGCGATCAGACTATGCCTCTCCTCGTGGTCGAGGAGGTTACAAGGTCGTCCGATCAGGATCCATTCGGACAACGCCACGGCGGTGGCTTATGTCAACCATCGGGGGAAACTTAGAGCTCAGCTGCAGCGTCCGAGGCTTCTCACATCCTAAAATGGGTGGAAAGAAGCGTGTCGGCTCTATCGGCCATCTACATTCCAGGCGTGGAAAACTGGCAGGCAGACTACCTGAGTCGCCAGATGCTGGACCAGGGAGAATGGTCATTGCATCCAAAGGTGTTTCAAATCCTTTGCAGGAGGTAGGGAACACCGGATGTGGATCTCCTGGCCTCTCCTCTCAACCGCAAGGTGTCAAGGTTCATGGCCAGCTCCAGGGATAGCTGGGCGGAGGCGTTGGTAGCCCCGTGGGGTCAGTATCGGCTAATTTATGCCTTTCCCCCATTGAAGTTGCTTCCTCGGCTGCTCCACAGAGTGTAGGCCGAGGGGATCCCGATGATTCTAATCGCTCAGGATTGGCCCCGGCGTCCTTTGTACGCCGATCTTGTGCACCTAGTAGCGAATGCGCATTGGCGGCTTTCATTGCGGAGGACCTTCTGTTTCAAGGTCCCGTACTCCATCCTGCTTTACAGTCGCTGGCTTTAACGGCATGGCTATTGAAAATAACCCACTTGTCAAGACTTGAAGAGGCTGTGTCCGTCCATGGATGACAGAGAAAAGGATTTTACGGCGAGTACAAAAAATTCTATTTTTATTTTTATAAGATATTTTTATTGAATTTTTTGCATCAACAAACAAAAGAAAAACGTTGGTTATTCATTGCATTGGATAGTGTGGGGAATCTCGCGCCAGAAGTGGGGAAGGGTGTAGGAAATAATTATATTGTATAAAAGCTGCTCCCTAGATAATACAGATTGCTGAATTAATACTTTGGTATATGTGGGATAGGGGCGCTGTGAAATATATGGTGCAATAGATATGAAGATATATGCATGAAACCCATGCACTATCTGTGTAACACACCAAAAAAAAAAATTACTAAACGAGTGGTGAAATATTAAACAATATGCAGTGAACCATTAGAATATCAACCTATTACAAACACAGTGATATGGAAAAATCATGTGACATATGATGTGCTGCGTGTGCAGATTTTCTTCCAAGTGATGTGTTCCACCTTCACCAAAGGGTCACCTCAAGTGGGGATGAATGGCTCCTTACCAAATGGTGTTGACCTATTAATTAAATAGGTCAATAAGGCTGTATGTCAGCTGTTTTGCCCTAGAGTTCCCGATATATTATATAGCAGGGGTGTTGCAGATGTCATATAGAAAAAAAACAGCTCCCATAGTGTAAAACCATTTAATGTAAAAGAATAATAAATCACAATGCCGAGTGGCCTCTTACTTGTATGAGTGCCCGTATCCCGGCACTGAGGCTGTAAGCTTGCGTGGATATTGAGAGAGATAGGAGAAGCTGGCGTGCGTTCCACCGCTAGTAGCTGGGAAACCAAACGACCGGATGTTGTTAGTTAGTGCGTGCCCAGGTACCGCCTCGACGTACGTTTCGATACTATCGTCATCAGGAAGCGTGATTCATTGCATTGTAATGCAGAAATACACTTGAGTGGTCAATAAACAGATTCCATTTTTCATGTCTCTAGCAGTTATTAAATGTAAAGGTACCAGGAGTAGTTGATATGCATTTCTCTAGTTGGTTACCAAGAGGGTGTACATGGTTTAGTTGCACTGCATCTGTAGGAGCATTCTACAGCAGGTTATCCATTTGGCGTAAGCGTTAAAGGGCTGGCCAGCCTTCTGCCCTATATTTTGTGAAGGGCTTTGGTTATTTTCCGAACCTCAAACATGAGATCGCTGCCATTACTAGTAAAAAAAGGAAGTAATAAAAATGCCATGAATCTATCCCCTATTTTGTAGACGCTATAACTTTTGCGCAAAGCAATCAACAGATAAGTATGACATGTTCTGAACCTTTAGTGTCCCTTTAATCAAAAAAGGGGACATAAATGACCAGTGTAATCTGATATTTAAATCAAACATGGGGAGAAAACATTGGTGGGAAAAATTGGCTGGCCATGCCTAAACATACTCACATATTGGCTGGAATTTAAACCGTGTGGTACTGCAAACCTATATTGGTCACAGGTTCTATTTAAATTTTCACAGTGGTCATAGGCTCTATTTCACTTCTGACATTACTACGATCAATTAGTTATGGTTACATATCATCCATTTTACTTTATAGAATCCAGAGTCCCCTAAGGCCCCATACACACGAGCGGACAGATTTGTTCAAATCTGTCCGTCCGACAGATTTGAACAAATCTGTCTGCTGGGATTTTGGTTTCTCGCTGTACACACGAGCAAACCAAAATCCGCCAGCAGACGGCGCTGAGTGGCAGAACGTGGAGGTGGCGTGTGTGATGTTGACGCCGCCACGTCACCGCACCAGAGAAGTAAAACACTTCCGCGCATGCGCCGAATCCATTCGGCGGCGGTGCGGCGGCGGTGCGGGATGACATGTCTGCTGGTAAGTGTACTAACCAGCAGACATGTCGGGCGGACAGATTCCCACCCGATAGATTTTTAAAGCATGCTTTGAAATCTGTCGGGTGGACAAATCTGTCTGCTCGGCCGTACACACGATCGAATCTGTCTGCTGAAACGGTCCAGCGGACAGATTTGATCGTGTGTACGAGGCCTTAGACCACTATATGAAGATTTTCCACACATCTCACCCTCTGGGAGTTGTAGTTGTGCTCCTGTCTTCTCTACGAGGTCCCTTTCCACAGCTCCTGGGACAGACATGTTAGCAGGCCATTGTTTTGCTGTACCACATGGCTTTAATTCCAGCCAATATGTGAGTATGTTTAGGCATAGCCAGACATTTTTCAAATGTTTGGTTTCAATATCGGATTACACTGATTATTTATATCTCCTTTTCAGATTATTGATACATCATCTTCTCCTGATAAAGTGGATCTTGTCCACAAACCGCGTCGATCCTATCTAGATGCATCAAGTTCTATCAACATTTGCTTAGATTGTTTAACCTCCCTGGTAGGGATGAGCCGAACATACTCGCGTTTGGTTCGCACCAGAACGTTCGAACAGACCGCGGGTTCGCGCGAACATTTAGAACCCCATTGAAGTCTATTGGACTTGAACGTTCGAATTCAAAAACGATCATTTTAAAGACCAATATTCAATTTAATGTTGGAAAACGTCGTTCAGAACCTCGGTCTTGCCCCAGGGAACATGTATCAATGGAATTTTTTTTTTTTAAAACGTCCGTTTTTTCCGGAGCAGCCATTTTAATGATGCTTAAAGTGGAAAAAAAATCAAAAATTCCTTTAAATATCACACCTGCTGGGTGTCTATAGTAGTGGCACGTGTTTAGAAATGTCACTGCACAACATGAGAGGACTATAAAAAAAAAAGTAATTTAATACTGCTTGCGCACGTGCTGTGTGGCAACAATATGTCGAATATTTTAGCGGTGGTGGGGGGCCATTATTGTTTTGTGAAAGAAAAATTTTAGAAAAAAGGGCACCCCTCAAACATACTGTAATTGCAGCGCAACAAGGAGCCACGTGCAAAGTATTGCATCAAAAATTGTTATTAGGCGCCCCTGTTAAACTTGTGCCTTAGGCACTGGTGGCGGAGCCCAGAAACACAACATTTCTTACTTGCTATTAGCAAGAAAAGTGAGGAGGAGAAGGATATTCCATCAGCAGCATAAGAGGACAGTCACTCAGCATCAGCATACGCAGTCTAAAAGGGATCCGACATTTTAACAAAAAAATATTATTCAGTAACATCAGCATCAGGTGCTTGGTAGCTGGTGTTGATCCAAGCCTGATTCATTTTGATGAAGGTCAGTGGAGAGGCGCACCCTGTGATTGGTAACAAAGCCTCCAGCAGCACTGAATGTGCATTCTGAAAGAACACTGGATGCAGGGCAAGCCAGTAGCTCAATTGAGTATTGTGCAAGCTCTGGCCAGTGATCCATCCTCAAGACCCAGTAAGCCAGAGGATTTTCGGTAGGGAAGGTGTCCAAGTCAGATCTTGCCCCTAGGTATTCCCGGACCATGTAAACCAGACGCTGGCGATGGTTGCTGGAACCGGTCAGACCTTGGGGCTGCGGACTAAAAAACTGTCTGAAGGCATCGGTCAGACGGCCACCTTCTCCACCGCTCCTTCTGTGACTCACCGAAGCCTCAGCAAGACGTTGTCCAGAGCCAGGTTTTGGTAATCCCCCTGGTTCTGGGAACGCATTGCACAGACCCTTCTGCAAGGCCTCCCGCAGAAGTTTCATCTTCTGCTCCCTCTGCGATGGCAACATAAGGTCCGCAACCTTACTCTTGTAACGTGGATCAAGGAGAGTTGCCAGCCAGTAATGATCCCTCTCCTTGATAGCACGTACACGAGGATCCTTACGCAGGCTTTGCAGGATCAGGGAGGCCATGCAGAGTAGGTTTGCAGAGGCATTCGGGGCACAGTCCTCTGGGTCACTGAGGACGACAGGATCCATAGGCACCTCATCCCAGCCACGTAAAAGTCCACGTGTTCCTTGGGACTGTAAATGATCCCTTGAAGACTGCTGCTGCTGATGCTGAGTGCTAGGCTCCACTTCCATGCTGCTGATACAATCATCTTCCTCCTCCTCCTCCTCTTTCTGTGTGCTAGGTGGGCAAGCAGGCTCACTGTCTGGGTAAAGGGGGCCTTAAGAGGTAAGGAAGTCCTCCTCTTCCTCCCTCTGTTCTGCCTCAAGGGCCCTGTCCATTATTCCATGTAGCGTGTGCTCCAACATGTGAATAAGAGGGACAGTCTCACTGATGCATGCACTGCCACTGCTCACCATCCTCGTGGCCTCCGCAAATGGTGACAGGACAGTGCATGCATGCCTGATCAAGGCCCACTGGCGTGGGGGAAAAAAAGCCTAGCTGCCCTGCTGCCATATTGGCACAGGTACTCATTGATGGCCCGCTGCTGCGTGTGCAGCTGCTGCAGCATGGCCAACGTAGAGTTCCATCTGGTGAGCATGTCACAGATTAGGCGGTTCTTGGGCAGGTTGTATTCCCTTTGGAGGTCAGTCAGCCGAGCAGTGGCATTATATGACCTCCAGAAATGCACACAGACTTTCCTGGCCTGCTTCAGGACATCCTGTAAGCCCGGGTACCTGCCCAAGAACCGCTGCACCACCAAATTCAGGACATGCGCAAAACAGGGCATGTGGGTGAGTTTTCCCTGTCGCATGGCAGAGAGGAGGTTGGTGCCATTATCACTGACCACCATTCCAGGCTTCAGCTGGCGTGGCGTCAACCACCTCTGAGCCTGACGCTGCAGAGCTGACAAAACCTCTTCCCCAGTGTGGCTCCTGTCTCCCAAGCACACGAGCTCTATCACCGCATGGCATCTCTTGGCCTGCATTCCTGCATAGCCCCTCGTACGCCTACGGAGCACGGCTGGTTCTGAGAAAACCTCACCACAGGAAGAGGCCACAGAGGAAGAAGAGGAGGGGGTGGAGGAGAGAGGTGTGTCACAAACAGTAGTAGTGCTTTGGAGGCGTGGTGGCGGAACAACCTCCAAAACTACTGGACCTTGCCCTGCGTCCTTCCCAGCTGCCAGCAGAGTCACCCAATGCGCCGTAAAAGACAGGTAACGTCCCTGTCCATGCCTGCTGGACCATGAGTCAGAGGTAAGATGCACCTTACCACTGACCGCCCTGTCCAGCGAGGCATGGACATTGCCTTCCACATGCCGGTAGAGAGCCGGAATCGCCTTCCGTGAGAAAAAGTGGCGTTTTGGTACTTACCACTGAGGTACTGCACATTGCACAAACTCACGGAAGCGGGCAGAATCTACCAACTGAAAAGGTAGCAGTTGAAATGCTAGCAATTTTGCTAAGCTAGCATTCAACTGCTGGGCATGTGAATGGCTGGGATTGTACTTCTTTCGGCGCTGCAGCAGCTGGGGCAGGGACATTTGCCTGGTACTATCAGTAGATTGCCCGCATGTACTACTACTACTAGCTTGTGACACACCTATTTCTACACCTTCACTGCAGGCTTCAGAGAGGACTGGGGGTCTAGTGGGGTTGGAGGTCCCAGAAGGGCAAGGGGGGGTACACTTTGTCTTTGGTGTGGGTCTTTCTGGTGTGCTTGCCAACGAGCTGCATGGCAGGTCGACATATGTCTGGACAAGCATGTGGTACCCAGGCGGTTGATGTTTTGGCCACGCAAGATACGCTTGCGACATATGTTGCAAATAGCAAAGGTACGATCTAATGGACATGTTTCAAAAAAGGCCCACACCAAAGAACTTTTGCTGTACCGGTCAGACACAGCAGCGCCATGCACAAGCGCCGTAGATGTGCGCTGTAATGCAGTTGGTGTGCCCTCAAGCTGACCCCTGGAGGGCATCCTGCCTCTTTGGAGATGTGCCTGTGCCTCGTCCTCCTCGTCCTCTCTCCTATCAGGCACCCAGGTAGAGTCAGTGACCTCATCATCCCCTCCCTCTTCATCACTGTCAAAAACCTGGCAGTATGCTCCAGCTGGGGGAACATCACTGCCAGATTGCTGTCCGTCTCGGCCACCCCCTCTCCCTGGACTCACATCAATGCCTTCCTCTATCTGTGTTCCATCATCGGAGCCTTCAAAACGCTGCGCATCTTCATTCAGCAGCATGTACCCAACACTGTGTTGAAACAGTTCGGGGGACTCCTCAGGAGGACACGGTGGGACTAGGGAAGGATTGTGTGATGCCATGGTACAGAGGGAAGAGGAAGCCTTGGCAGCTGCTTTGCCAGACAAACTAAGATCAGTCTGTGTGAGAGAAGATGAGGAGGATGAAGACGGCTTGGTCATCCAATCTACTATTTGAGGGAGGAGTCTAGGATGGCGCAAGCTTCGCATTGGGGCGGTTAGAGAGTGAGCTCCAGGGGAGGTCCCGCAACGCTGAGATGGCTGATCTACAAGCCGTCCACCAAGCCATCCACCTGTCACCATTCCAGCGTGCCCTGCATTCCCGTTGAGGGGAACCCTCCCCACCCTCCACACCCTCCCCCCCGGGTAGAAGAAGCACCGTAGTCCCCCTTACTCACCGCTTCGCCGGCTCCTTGTTCTGCCCTCGTACTTGCGGCGTCCCCGCTGTGCGTTCCTGTTCGCGGCGTTGGCTCCTTCCGTGCCTCAGTGCACTCGAGCGCGCAGTGTGAGCGTGCAGCATCTCCGCCTTTGGTCGAGGCCGCCCGATACAACGGCGGGTAAAACACCGCCAGCGGGTGGTTCTGTTGGAGGTGGAGGAAGAGGTGGTGGGGGTCCCGGACATCTCAGTCCCTCGGCTCTCCCACGCTGACGACGGCTGCTGAGGGCTGGTGAAACGATACCAAGATAAATGTCTGATGCAAATGCCAGGGGCAGAACTGGAGAGTCCTGTGTGTTTTAGATATCTGCACAGGGTAGATATACGCACAGACCAGCCACAGCTACAGCAATGTTGTAAGTATAATCTTCAAAGGAATTTGGATCTAGGACGCTGGACCTGGATATTTGTGCTTGGGACCCGTGGTCCCGTGGTCCCGTGGACTGTGAGTGGACTGTGAGTAAGGCACCAAAATACCTATCTCTTTTTTTTTTGTTCCTCGCTGAATATAGACATAAACAATGTGAGCCTCTTTGTGAACTATGGAGATGGATAATTAACAGATGGAGAAGGGTGAATCAGTGATGTAAAAAAAAAAAAAAAAAGCTTTCTTTAGCCCGGTGGAGATCATATCCTACTCATTAGTTTATTTAGCAGTATTACTGTCTGAACCACTACGTCTTCACTAAACGTCACAATAACGCGTTGATACGTGGACTGTGAGACTCGTGGACTGTGGGAGCAAATCACCTTCCCACCTATCTCCTTTCTTTTATTGTCCCTTGGTGAATTTCGATACAAACAAAATGTGAGCCTCTTTGCGAACAGTGGAGGTGGTTATCTATCGGATTGTGCGGGGTGAAACAACGGGGTAAATATGAAAAAAAACTCTGAGATCTCATGACACAGACAGAGATCACAGTTTATTCAGTAGTTTGCATAGAAGTTTTTTGTTTTCTGTTTTTTTTGTTTTCTCTCTCTCCTTACTTTCCCTCCCTAATCTACCGGGGGGACATACTGAGGAGAGCACCATATGGTGACATTTCGGAAACCCGCCGCCATTACTGTAATTAATAGGCTGCAAATAATAGGATTGGGAGAGAAGAGAGATATATGATATGTGATATATGGAAAACACTAAATATATATTACATATTATATACGTGCATCACACCGAGTAATAATAAGCATTGTCCCGCAAGATATTACCTGTTTAAAAAAAAAAACATATGGGTGAGATTCATTGATGAGAGTTCCATACGTTCCATACGGTGATACTTCGGAACATTGCCGCTATAAATAACTGGCTGTAAAATAAAACAAGACCGGGAGGAAAGAGAGAAATACAACATATTGTGATACGCTGAGTACCTGTCATCTGTTACTTAGTGCATCACACAGCGGAACATTGAGTATTACCCCGAAAGGGCACGCCTCCTCCCCCTCTCTCCCTCAAAAACTTGTATTTTATATGCATGGTCTCTTAAGTGGAGGAGAATGGATATCTACCCATAAACTAAGGAAGAAAGGAAAAGGAGAAGAGGAAAAATCCCCTTAAATTAAAATTAACTCCTACACATTCTAACAACACATCCCAATCATATAACAACTCCCTCCGCCTGGAGGCAGTTAATTTCAAATCAATCTTACCTCCAGCCGAGATAACCTATAGATATGAGTACTAGGGCGAGGGGCACCAGGGGGGGAGCCTCCTCGACCCCTCGTCTGAGCCAAAGCCCAGGGCCAATTAACAAATACGTAACACAGGGAACAAGCAAGAGAGAGAAGGAGAAAAAAAAAGACAGGACAAAATTAGCCCTAATTAATCCAAACAGCTCAGCAAACCCAGAACCCCAATCGGAGACAGCGACAGACTGCGATCATGAAACAGCTATAATACCTGACGTAGAAGAACAATTAACAGTCATGGCACTACCAACAAAAACTGAAATGCAGGAAATGTTCGCAGCCTTAGAAAAAGTGCTGTCAACACAAATGGAGAGAAATATGGGATTTATGCTAGAAAGATTGGAGGAAGTTGAAAAAAAAAACAGACCACAATTTTATTACCATCAGAAAACTGGAAGCGGAACTATCAGAAATAAAAAAAGAGCAAAGGGAACATGCGTATAAAGCGGAAGACCAGGAAAACAGAGACAGACGAAAAAACATTAGGATACGCGGAGTCCCCGATTCCTCACAGGCAGAAAATCTCCCAGAAATTATCCGGAAAATATGTAATCCAATACTTGACAGAGAAATAACACTCCCATTAAAAATAGAACGCGCTCATAGGATAAGGAGGCCCCGGGAAATCCCTCAGGATAAACCTCGAGACATCATAATAAGATTTGAAAGCTGGGAAGAAAAAAACCAACTATGGAAAAACCTGAGAGGGAAATCCCCAATAAAATTTGAGGAACACAACATTCAAATATATCAAGACTTGTCACAAGAGACACTTAGAAGAAGAAGGAATCTGAAGCCGTTACTACGGGAGTTACAAGATCTAGAAATACAGTATAATTGGGGATTCCCGGCATGCCTGATAGCCAGAAAAGAGGGAGTACGGCGAAGTTAAGATTCTTGGATGAAATACCCAAATTTTGTCAAAGATTAGGAATTCCAATTCCAAGTAATTAATAAAGAAGAGAAGAGCCAAAATCAGAGGGGCAGGGGAGAGGGAGGGAGGGGAGGGTAACAAAATATTGATACCTAATATGAACTATGTCTTAGGGCCGCTGGGTACAGCGTTGTGGAGACCCCGGGGCCCAGGAGCCCTAGACCGCCTTGAGGAAATTCCCCTGGGCTCAGGGGAACAGAGGAGACGCCGAATTGTACTCCGCCTCAACACAGAGGGAGCACCCTTGCACAAGAAGTGCAAGAGAAGATGCTCCGAGTTATGACCTTGGGTCAAGATTCCATCAAGGGAATGGGGGGAGGGGAGGATGGGGGGGTGAGGGGTAGAGGGGGTGGGGGGAGGTGGAGGAGGGTTCAGGGGAGGAAGAGGGGAGGGAGGGGGGGAGCGGGGCAAGGTGGAATGGGGGTCAGGGGGGGAGGAAGGGGGGGAGGGGGGTGGGGAGGGAGGGGGGCGGGAGGAAAATGAGAAGAAGGAATATTGGATCGGGCGATCATCAGAACACAATGAGAAGACGAAATAGTGAGGGAAAGGATATAAGAGAACAGAAATACACATATGTTTAAGGTAAACCTTATTACTTACAACGTAAGGGGCCTTAGTTCTCCGCGTAAAAGACACATGATCCTAAAAGAGATCGAGAGATATTCTGCTGACGTAGTTTTCCTTCAGTAGACACACATAACCCTCGATTCGAGGGTGAGGCTTAATTCTCGGGAAGTCCCATCATGGTACTATGGAGACTCCCCGCAGAGAGGATCTAGAGGAGTCGCCATAGGGATAGGGAAAAATTTAAGCTTTGTAGTCGAAGATAGGATAGTGGGCCCTGAAGGTCGATATATGTTCCTAAGAGGTCTCTTACAAGGTAAACGATACACGCTGGCCAATGTTTACTGCCCAAATAAACTTTCTCAGAAGTACTTAATAACGATCCTGAATAAACTTGCGGAATTTAAACAAGGAAACGTGGTCCTAGCCGGGGACTTTAATTTCACCCTAGACTTACAACTTGATAGAATATCGACAGTTAACATAGGGAACACAAAGCAACAACAAATAGTGAAAAAAAACTTTTTTTGAGTCAGTTAATAGATCCCTGGAGGGTTTTCAACCCAACTAAAAAGGATTACACATTCTACTCTACAGTACACAATATGTACTCGAGGCTAGATTACATAATGGTCGATCACGAAACCTTAGAGTATGTAGACAACGCCGCAATAGGGGTCGTGACAATTTCAGATCATGCCCCTGTTACGGTGAGCATACACTTCCCAGAAATTGAAGAGAGAAGGGGATCCTGGAGATTAAATGAGGAGTTATTAGAAGATATAGAAGTCTCCGATATAATAAGGATAGACATAGAAGAATACTTTAAGCTCAATAACACCCCTGACGTAAGTACAGCAACTATCTGGGAAGCCCATAAGGCTAGTATCCGAGGAAAATTTATTTCCTTAGGAGCAAAAAAAAGGAAAGAGATACAAACAGAAACAGGATAATCAAAGAGCTACAAGACCTAGAAACTAAACATAAAAACCAAAAAAATAACAAAAAAGTTTACCAGGAAATGTTAATAAAGAGGACTCAATTAAGAGACCAAATGGAGAGTGAAACCAGGAATACATTTAAAAATGTTATGAAAGAAAGGTATCTCTGGGGGAACAAACCAGGGAAGTACCTGGCCAGGATCTCAAAAGAAAAGAGAAACTTAAACTATATAGAAAAAATAAAAGATCAGGAAGGACATATGCGGTTCAGGACGTCCGAGATCGCCGAAGCTTTTCGGACGTTCTATGCTTCACTATACTCTATCAGGAAGGGTGAGACACAAGAGGAAAAGGCAAATAGAGAAGAAAAAATAGGAGAATATCTACGTGAGACCAATTTACCAAAACTAACACAGGAAATAGCAGAAACCCTAGAAGAGCCAATTACACAAACAGAAATTAGTCAAGCGATCCAAGGAACTCCAGGGGGGAAAAGCCCAGGCCCAGACGGACTGCCAATAAAATACTATAAAAAATTTAAAGAGTCATTAATCCCAGAAATGTGCACTTACTTCAATAAACTAGGGGGAATAGAAGAAGTAAGGAAAGAATCCCTTCTTGCTAATATCGCTATCATAGCCAAACCAGGAAAAGATAAGACCCTCTGCTCTAATTATCGTCCAATCGCATTGTTAAATGCTGATATAAAAATCTTCGCAAAGATATTGGCAACAAGGATAAAACCGTATATGCCTGACCTAATAAGTTCAGATCAGACGGGATTCGTAAGAGGCAGAGAAGGGAGGGACAACAGTTTAAGAACACTCTTAATGCTACAAGATGACAAAAGGGATGGACCCCCAGCCGTACTCATGTCATTAGATGCTGAAAAAGCGTTTGACAGAGTCGACTGGGGGTTCATGATGGAGACTTTAAGAAGCATAGGATTGGGCCCTAGATTCATGAAATGGGTAGGAAATCTATATAAGTCCCCTACGGCAAAAGTAAAGGTAAATGGGAGGGATTCTATGGTGATTGACATGATGAATGGAACAAGGCAGGGATGCCCGCTCTCCCCCCTCCTATATGTAATGGCTTTGGAACCACTGTTGTGCATGATTAGGAATAACCCAGACATAGGGGGGGTGAGAGTAGGAGAAGAGGAACAGAAGCTGGCAGCATATGCCGATGATGTCCTCTTGTATGTGACCAAGCCCAAAATATCAATCCCTAATATATTAGAAGAAATAGGAAGATATGGTAGACTCTCTAACTTCAAAATAAACCCAGTAAAAACTGTAATTATGAATATAGGGATCGAACAAAAGGAAGAGGAGGCTCTACGTAGAACATTTCCCTTTACGCGGGAACAAAAATCTCTCACTTATCTGGGGATAAAAATAACCCCCAAAGTAGCAGGCCTCTTCGAGGCAAACTATATCCCCCTACTAACGATATAAGACGAGATGTAAAAAACTTCTCCCACAAACAGATTTCCTGGATGGGGAGGATTAATTTATTTAAAATGACAGTTTTACCAAAGATAATTTATAAATTCCAAATGCTTCCAATAAACGTCCCACAAAGTTTTTTTAAGGTAATAAAAAATATAATTTCAAAATTCATATGGCAAGATAAAAAACCTAGAATAAGCTATGCAACCCTAACCCGTGGGAAAAAAAGAGGTGGACTTGCTCTCCCAGACATAAAAAGATACTACCAAGCCGTAATCCTAGCGAGACTAGTCGAATGGACAAATAAGAATTCACTAAAAAAATGGGCTCATTTGGAAAATGTGATAAGTAAACAGCACCTAAACACAAATATATGGATCCCACCTAAATTTAGAATAATTAGTTTAAACACACACAGTATCACAAAACAGGTTTATAAGACATGGGATTTGGCACATAAGAGGGAAAAATGGGAATATAATTCCCCATTAATCCCATTAGTAAACACAAATGTATTTGCACCGGGAAACAGGACTAAACTTGGAAAAAAATTAGGCAGCAAAAGACTTGGGGATATAGTAGCACAAGGAAAAATAAAAAATAAAGAAGAGATACACGTAGCAGAAGGGGCACAACAGATAACTGATTGGGAATATCTACAACTAAAGCACTTTGTAATCACACTTCCAGCACCAATAAGAGATGATATAGCACAAAACCCAATAGAAAAACTCTGCACCAGGAGAGAACCACTATCACATGGAATTAGGACGATTTACAAAATTCTTACAGATATAGGGACAAAAGATAAACTACAAAGTATAGAGGCCTGGGAGAAAGAAATCGGAGAAAGAATAGAAGAAGTGCATTTGACCAGAGCGACATTCACCTACGCAAAAGACATAACAACAGTAGAAGCTAACTATAAATGCATGATGAGATGGCATTTGACACCCGTAAGGCCGTGTACACACGGCAGAGAACCTCGACGGGCAGAACACATCGTTCCGCCCGTCGAGGTTCTCTGCCGGCCGTCGAAATCGGCGACCTGCCCATCGGGAATGGCAACCAGCCATTCATCCAGGCGGGCCGTCGAGCAAAAAGAGAGCGTGCTCTCTTTTCGCTCGACGGGATTCCCGACGGGCGGGGCGAGCGCTCTGTGTACACACGGCCGAGGTCCTCGCTGGAATGCAGCTTCCAGCGAGGTTCTCGCTGGTTTCCAGCGAGAACCTCGGTCGTGTGTACGCCGCCTTAGACTTAATAAAATATCTTCAGCTAACTCCCCCCTTTGCTGGAGGAAGTGCAATCAAGTAGGGACTGCCCTGCATATATGGTGGGACTGCCCGAGAATCCAGGAATTCTGGATCGAGATCCTCAAAGTAATTGAGGAAATCTCTGGAGAAAAGATCCCATTAGATCCCTTGACCTGCCTTTTCCACAGACAAGGCCTTGTAAAAGGGGGAAAAAAATATGCCTCAACATTGGTCCCAGTGCTGTTAAATGCAGCAAAGGGATTGATCCCGAAATTCTGGCTCCACCCACATAAACCACCCCTAAAATAATTCATATATAGGGTTGATCATATTGCAGAGATGGAGTATTTAAGAAGGGTTGATCTGGGAGAGGAGGACGGCGGAAGAGGTGGAAAGATTTGGGACCAGTGGAGAACCTACAAAACATCTGAAAAATTCACTTTAATACTACCAGAAATAAATCAGTAAATGCTTTTGACCCGACCCAATAGGGAAATGAGGTAAGAACAGGGGGGGGGCAATAAACAAATAAATTTATATATACAGAGACCCAGGGAGGTAGGTGTTGAGGCGAGAAACAAGAGTGTATAACCCCACTAGCGCCAAACAACAAGAGTATGCGTAGTCATCTGTAACTATATTTTTGTTTTCATAATATTTAAAAAAAAAAAAAGCGAAAGAAGAAATAAAAAAGTGATAAAATAACCAAAATACATTGAATCATCCACAAATGATGCAAATCCGAGGTGGATAGATGAAGGGCGGAACAATGATGAACCCCCCTAACACCTCAAAACCCTGGGTTAAGTCTGATGTGGAAAAAAAAAAAAAAGAAAAAAAATCCAATCTACTATTTTGTCTGCATGTTGAGACTCAACACGGCCAGCTCCCGAAAATAAGGACGAGCGGCCACGTGCTGAAGAGGATGCACCGCATCCACCACCAGCGTTGCCTCTAGATGCAGAGCCTGCTTGCCCTTGTGACGCTCTGCCTTTCTTTGTTGTCCTTCCAGACATTTTAATAGCCTGCACAGGACGAAATCAGAAATAAACAGCAAACGTATAGTAAGATCAACTGCGTTTATGGGCAAAAACACAGCAAACTTATAGTAAGATCGACTGAGTTTATGGGCAAAAACACGGCAAACTTATAGTAAGATCGACTGAGTTTATGAGCAAAAACACAGAAAACGTTCAGTATGATAGACTGTCTTTATGGGCTAAACAACAAGCAAACGTGCAGTATGATCGACTGTGTTTATGGGCAAAAAACACAGCAAACGTGCAACGTGCAGTATGATCGACTGTGTTTATGGCCAAAAACACCGCAAACGTGCAACGTGCAGTATGATCGACTGTCTTTATGAGCAAAACAACACAACAAACGTGCAGTATGGTCGACTGTGTTTATGGGCAAAAAAACACAGCAAACGTGCAACGTGCAGTATGATCGACTGTGTTTATGGCCAAAAACACCGCAAACGTGCAGTATGATCGACTGTGTTTATGGGCAAAAAACACAGCAAACGTGCAGTATGAGGGACTGTGTTTATGGCCAAAAACACTGCAAACGTGCAACGTGCAGTATGATCGACTGTATTTATGGCCAAAAACACAGCAAACGTATAGTACAGCACAATCTACTGCCTGACAAAAACTAATAGCAGATCTAGCTAAGCTATACAGTGTATAAATATATGTACAACTCCTAAGGATGTATATATATATTCTCTACACACTGTAAAATCAACTATACTGACTACTAGCCTTCCTACTCTATCTATCTATCTATCTAGCTAGTTAGCTAGCTATCTGGTAGAAAATAAACTGTGGGCCAGATTCAGGTACATCTGCGCATTATTGGACCGGCGTAGCGCACCGCCTTTACGTTAGACTTGCACAATGTAGCCGCGCAATCACCCTATTCTCGCTTTTACGCAGAAAATAGCTCCTGCGCAATGTTTCTAAAGCGCAAGGCGAAGTAATACAAATTGGGAAAGTGTGCGTGTTACATTGAAATGAGCCGTGACCCCATGCAAATGAAGGGCCGGCCGGCTCGCGCATGCGCGCTTGAAGCAGACCATGTCAGCACCTCTGTGCGCATGCTCACAATTCGGGAACGGCGCAATCAGTGAAATTGGAAATGGACTAGGGCAAAATCATGAACTATGCAGACAGCATAAATAGACGCACACAAACGCAATTCCATTGCAAAAGTACATCCCTTTGTTTCCCTTCCCATATAGCAAAGTGCTTTTGTTCTGTTGTTCGTTGCGTTGTGATTTGTATTTGTCAGATTTGTGTACTGTGTGATCTAGTGTTTGTTAGAAGATATTCGAAAGTGATTTTTGCTAAGTGTTTGTGAGATTTTTTGTTTGATAGTTTTCTGTTTGTTTTCTTGCTTGATTGTTCCTGTTTGTTTTTGTGACTGCTTTTTGCTGAGTGTTTGTGAGAATTTTCGTTTGATAGTTTTCTGTTTGTTTGTTTTCTTGCTTGATTGGTCGTGCTTGTTTTTGTGAGTGATTTTTGTTGACTGGGAGTGATTTTTGGTCAGAGTATGACTGAGAGGAAGAGGAAATAAAAATTTTCTTTGAGGGAGAAACAAATTCTTGCCCGGGCCATTTCCGACTATGCGTTTCCTCCACGGCCCGGACAGTGCCAACACCACCCCGGCCAGGAGGAGAGAGATTTTGGACATTATCACTGACCAGGTGAATTCAGTGGGGGAGGGGGAGACACGGAACCGGTCTGGGATTGATAAAAAGATAAATACGACCTCCGGCGTCTGGTCAAAAAGAAGCTGGCCAGAATGCTTGCCCATGCCAGGGCCACAGGAGGGGGCCCACCATGCCGTGTTAGGCTGACAGTGGAGGAGCGTGCGGTGGCCCAGACCTTTCATAGGCAAGAAGTGGAGGGCCTGCCCGGCTATAAGAGGAAGAGGAAGAAGAGGAAGAAGAAGAGGAAGAGGAAGAAGAGGAAGAAGAGGAGGAGGAGGAGGAGGAGGAGGAGGAGGAGGAGGACTCTTCCCCTCCCTCCCCCAACATGGCTCCCCTCCCAAGGGGCTCCCCTTCTCCCCGGCCACAAGCATCAGCTGGAGGCAGGAAGGCGACCCAGAAGACCAGGGGGGTGGCCGATCTCCTGCCCGCCACTCTGAGAAGGGACCAGTTCCTCCAGACCCGCCATCTGGGACAGGTCAGCCAGACCTTGGGGCGGATGGAGGAGAGCCTGTCCTCCATCAAGGATACGCTTGGGAACCTGGACTGCCACTCCCGGGCTTTCAGAAACTGCCTTAACGACCTGCAGACTACATCAGCAGGCGTTGGGCAGGATGTGAGGGCCCTTACCCAGGCTATTCAGGCCAACACGGCAACACTAGGTGCTTCCCTGGACAGAATAGTCGTGGCCTTGGAGGGCAGGCCACCAGGTGGGCAGAGACCAGGGGCTGCTTCTCCTTCCCCGGTTTACCCCCTCCCCCATGAGTCTCCCCAGAGGAGCCGGGGCTGTGGCCGGGGGCGCCCCAGGCGTGGCTCACGTCAAGGGCACTAATTTGTTTTTCCTCTTTTTTTGGGGCCTTTTTTTTTTTTTTGGAAATTTTTAGATTTTGCTGGTTATTTTTTATTTTTTTTGGGTTGTGAATGCTGTTTGAAAGTGGGGGTGACATTCCTGCCGGAAAAGGGGTGTCACCCTCAATTTTGGTGGAGAAGGGTTCCCCAGGACCGGGGAGAAGTGATCCCCAGGTCCGTGTGAATGGTGTATGAATGTACAGTGACATAATTGGAGCCTTGGCGTGGCGTTGCTGCTCACAAGTCCTGCATGGTGGACTGGTGCCAATCCAATTTGATGAGGATGTGGGGTGTGTGTGCTAGGGACCACAGTGGTGTGCATGCATGCATTCTCATTGTGCCATGATTAATGTGTGTCTTTAAGGTGCAAAGATGCCCAATGTGAGCTGTCTCCTGGCTGCTCTTCCCTCAGAAGACGGGGTAACCTCGGTTAGGGGGGGGTTGTCTGGTTCAGGGGTCAGGTCATCACGTAGTTCAATCTACAGGCCTTTTCTCACTGCGAAGTTGTGCAGCAGGCAACAGGCAACAGGCACCGATGATATGAATGAATAAATGAAAACTTATATAGCGCGGCACATGCGAACTGAATCGCCTTTGGGCGCATGTTGTTCCTGTCTCCTTTGGTATCAATAGAGATGAGTCTTGATCTTCCTCCTGAATGCTAGGTGGTTCTCCTCCAACCGAATGCTGGTTGGTAAAGCGTTCCAGTCTGGGACCTTGGACCGCAAATCTTCTATCTCCTTTGGACCTGTAGTTGGCTTTCGGTATCTTGAGTAGATTTTGATTGGTGGATCGCAGAACGCGATTGGGATTATGAGCTTTTATTTTTTCGCATAAATAATGGGGAGCATTCCCATGGATACATCTATGCGTTAGACAGAGTGCTTTAAAAGTGATTCTGTCTTTTACTGGTAACTAGTGATGAGCGGAATACGCTATATATTCGATTTTGCGAATATTTCGAAGAATATTCGCGAATATTCGTTAATATCGAATATTCGTGATATTTTATAAAAAAAAAAATCCAAAATTTCGCTATTTTTATTTTTTTGATAAAATATCACGAATATTCGATATTTACGAATATTCGCTATATTTTATAAAAAAAAAAAATAGAGAATTTTCGCATATGCGAAAGCGAAAATGATTGCAAAATTTCGCTATTTTTTTTGGATAAAAAATGTTTTTTTTCGAAATTTCGCTAATGCGAAATTTCGCTAGTGCGAATGCGAAATTGATTGCGAAATTGATTGCGAAATTTGAAAAAATACGAATATTCGAAATAGCGAATATTCGCCGCGATATTCGAGTTATTTGCGAATACTCGAATATGCAATATTCGTAGCGAATATTCGCAATGCGAATATTCGTGAGCGACACTACTGGTAACCAGTGAAGGGTACTCAGTGAAGGTGAGATTGATTCCCAAGGTTTTTTCCCAGTCACAAGTCTAGCGGCCGTGTTTTGAACGACTTGTAGACGAGCGATTTGGTACTTGGGGAGTCCGAGGTAAAGGGCATTGGCATAGTCCAGTCTGGAGTTTACAATTGTTCCCACCACGACCGCTATGTCATCTTTGGGAATAAAAGGAGTAAGTCTGCGTAGTAGGCGCAGCAGATGGTGAGATCCGCTGACTAATGACCCTATTTGTGCGTCCATTGTCATGTAGGAGTCAAAGATGACCCCAAGACTTTTGACTTTGGCGCTAGGGGTGATGATTTTGCCCAGAATGGGCGGGGGGGGTCCATGTTGTTGCAGGTTGATTCCTACGCTTGGCGTGAAACAGGAGAAGTTCTGTTTTCGCTCCGTTGAGTTTAAGATAACTCTTTGTCATCCAGTCCTCTATCAAAGAGAGGCATGTCTCTAGATCGAGGTGGTGATGCTTTTTTATTGCAAATGCGAAAATATAGTTGCGTGTCGTCTGCATATGAATGATAGAGCAGTTTTTGGCTGCTGATGATGTCAAAAAGCGGAGGAAGATAGATGTTGAATAACACCGGCGACAGAGGGGATCCTTGAGGGACTCCGCACAATACTGTGCGTTTCTCAGAAGTGAAAGGTCCTAACTTCACTATATGGCACACGAAGTTTGGCGAATACAACAGGGTCCCCCAGACTTATGCAGGCATCGGAAACGTGACTTCAGGAGGCCAAAGGTGCGCTCCACCACTGCACGTGTTTGGGCGTGGGCTTGATTGTATCTTTCTTCTCCTGGGGTTTGGGGTTTCCGGATAGGAGTCATGAGATGGGGTCCCAGTGGATATGCAGAGTCACCTGTAAGGGAAAAGACAGGAGGATGTTAGTCATGCATGTGCCCCTTGTGATGTGTGCATCATGGGGGGGTACAGTCATGCCTGCCACCCATGTCACTCACCAACCAGCCAGGTGTCCCCATACACGTTCTGATCGAATTCCATTCGGATGGGGCTCTGATTGTATATGTAGCTGTCATGGCTGGACCCTGGGTGTTTGGCACGGACGTGCCATATGAGGCCTTGGGCATCGACTATCACCTGTACGTTGATGGAATGAAAATGCTTCCGATTGCGGTACATGTGCTCTGTCTCCTGGGGGGGCTGGAGTGCCACATGTGTGCAATCAATGGCCCCCACGGTGCGTGGGAATCTGGCAATTCTGTAGAAATCTGTCATTGCCTTCAGCCGCAGGTCCTCAGTGGTTGGTTTGATGATTTGGTTGGCCATGCGTCTGAGGATTGCAGGGACAACCTGGTGCACACATCTGCTCATGGAGGATTGTGACATCCCAGCCACCACGCCACTTGTACGCTGAAAAGAGCCACTGGCAAGGAAATGGAGTGTTGCCAGGACCTTGACCAGTGGCTGCACTGCATGTGAGCGTTGTGTTGGGCTGGTGATGTCCTCCTCTAGGGTTGTGGTCAGTGGCGGCCCCTCCATAGGGGGCGCAGGGGCGCCGCCCCCTCCCCCCAAAGCCATTAAAAAAAAAAACTTTAAGAAAAAAAAAAAAAAGGTCCTTTAACAGCACTACTATGTGCAGGGTGGGCGCTGGTCACAGTTCACTGCTATAGAGTCATTGAAGCGTCATGCCAATGCAAGCAGGCAAGCAGGCAAGACGCTTCATTTGCAGGTTTTTTTTTTTAAGCTCTGTGGCTATGTGCTTTGCGCCACGAGCCAATCACAATCCAGTGTCTCCATTCTCTCCACTCCAATTGGGTCTTGCTGCTTCCTCTCTGCAGAAGGAAATGGGCGGTGCTTTCCCCAGGGCAGTGTTACTTTCGTTTTTGGCTCCAAAAGGAATCTAAGGTAAGTAACTTATTTAAAACACTTTATTTGTCTGAGTCTCATTGTCTGTCCTTTCCAGTGTCACTGTCCACCCCATCCATGTCCAGCAGTACCTTGTGCTGTATGCTCATCCTGTACTGTGATGGGGCTGGAGGAAGGGGAACAGAGAGCCGTGCTTCACATCTCCTGTATGTGTGTGAGGGCTTAGAGTACTGCGTCCTGCTGCAGCTGTGCTTAACAGATCTCTTATCTCTGTCTGTCTCTATCTGCCCCCCCCTCTCTCTCTCTCTGTGTCTGCGTATCTCTATCTATCTATATCTATCTATCTCTGTATATATCTATCTATCTCTGTATATATCTATCTATCTCTGTATCTCTGTATATATCTATCTCTGTATATATCTATCTATGTATATATCTATCTATCTCTGTATATATCTATCTATCTCAGTATCTATCTATCTCTGTATATATCTATCTATCTCTGTATCTATCTATCTCAGTATCTATCTCTGTATCTCTGTATATATCTATCTATCTCTGTATATATCTATCTCTGTATATATCTATCTATCTCAGTATCTATCTATCTATCTCTGTATATATCTATCTATCTCTGTATCTCTGTATATATCTATCTATCTCTGTATCTCTGTATCTATCTATCTATCTCTGTATCTCTGTATCTATCTACCTATCTATCTATCTATCTATCTATCTCTGTATCTATCTATCTCTGTATCTATCTATCTCTGTATCTATCTATCTCTGTATCTATCTATCTCTGTATCTCTGTATCTCTGTATCTATCTATCTCTGTATCTATCTATCTATCTCTGTATCTATCTATCTCTGTATCTA